>CAJUWN010000044.1:0-46708 GCA_910589765.1 Avena atlantica
TAATAACATTTTAACGGGGTTTTGGAATCACATTTGTTGCCATAACAGTTGTTGTTCGCTATATATGTATATATGATGCATGCTGCAATTCAAGTCATGGATAGCATAAACAGAAAGGTTCGTCGAGCTGATCAATTTAGACTCATCATTTGCTAAATTTGGACCTAGGAATTAAAAGTTATGAATTATTTAAATCCTAGTGGCAATTGTGTAATTTAAATAATCTTGGAATTTTATTTGTGCAAAAGGCAAAATGGGGCATATTTGGAATCCTCTCAACTTGCTGATATCTAAACATATATTATTTGCCCAATTTGGATTTGGTATGAAAAGTTATAGAAATCTGAATTGGAATTTGAATTTTGAAATTATTTAACGAATTTGAATTTTAAAAACAGCTCTGAAACGTTTCTACCCAGCCTAAAACTAGCCTGGCTCGCAGACAGGTGGGGCCAGGGGTTTTCTGGCCCACACGCCAGTGCCTGGAGCAAACAGGCCGCGGGTTGAGTTGGAAAAGCTCAGGAGCCTTTTTGCAAAAAACACACAGACGCAGACAAGTGGGCCGGCTGGACCGCGGGGGTTGACAAACGAAAGCTGGGGGGTTTTCGCAAAAGGCCGCGGTGCAACTGTACTTCTTCATCTGTCTGACGAACTGAACACACGCATCCGCGACAGAGAAGAAAAAGGGGAACGCGCCGGGGCTCGATCCGGGGATCTGAGGCGCGCGCGCAGACGCGGCTGCCCCACTGCCACTGGCTAGGCTGGGGTAGGTGCTGGTGAGGGGGGCGCGCGCTAGATAGGGTGGTCGCGTCTGGGGAGCTAGCAGGAACACGCTCGCGCCGCCGCACTGAGATCTCATCGACGCAACGAACGCCGGCGGCAGGAAGCGAGGCGGGTGCAGGGCATGTCTAGGAGGGTCGGTGGCTTACCGCGAGGCGGATGGAGGGCTTGGATCGGGGCGGGGAGCAGAGGATCAGCGTCGAGGCAGACGGACGGCGAGGCTAGGGTTCCGGCTCGGGCGGCGCTGGTACGGGCGCTCCGGTTCTTCTCCTCCTCGTTGCTGGCACGGGGACGTCGCAGCGGCTCCAGGGGCTTCCTCGACAAACCTTGCAGCAACCTTCTCCGGCTAGATCGACTGGGCAGGTGGTAGACTGGCGTGGTCGGCGAGAGAACGCTGGGGCGGTGGAGGAAAGAGGGCAGAGGCGGGGAGCGGGGCAGGGCCCTGGGACGGATCTGGGGACGCACTGAGAGGCCAGGAGAGATAAAGAAGGAGAGGGGCAGGTGGTTGCGTGGGGGAGGGGTTGATGGGAGGAAGGTGGCATCGGCCACCTTTACTGCTCACGTGCTCAGCATGGGGGGGCCAGGGGTGGCGGGGTAGAGCTGGGAAGGGAAGAGGGAGGGACTGGAAGGTGGCCCTGGGGGAGGCTCGTGGGCAGGGGCCGCCTTGGCTGAGAGAGAGCTAGAGGGGAGAGGGGGTAGCCTCGGGTAGATTAGGTTTGGAAGCTAAGGTTAGGGAGAGAGAGGGGGCATGGGTCGGGCTTAGGGTTATGGTGTGGGGTCCTAGGGCGTGTGGGGGTAGCTGGTAGGGCGCTGGGTGGGGCCTGCAATGAAGAGAGAGGGGAGAGATGGAGAGGGACATGGTGATTTAGGTCCAACTAATAGGTTTAGGGTTGGGGCTAGAGTGGAGAGGGAGAGAGGGAGTACTTTGTGTTTGGTTAGATTAGGTGGGGTGTAAGTTTAGCTAGCATGGGGTTTGGGTTTAGCTTAGGGTTTAGCTAAAAGAAGGGAGGATTAGGGTAGATGGGGAGGGGTAGATAGATGGAGGTGGGGTTACTTGATCAAGCATGCTTCATTGAGCCTCACAAGATCAAAGCAAACAAAGGGAGAGGGAGAGAGAGATGGCCATGTGATGATGGGGTTCTCCTTTGGCCCATGCATGATCCAAGCAAAGAACAGCAAGATCCAAAAGAGAGGGGGGGTTTAGAGGTGCATGCCACATTAGCACATGTGTGTACATGGCATGGGTGGGTTTTAGCTAAAGGAAGAAGAGAGAGAGAAGATAAGGAGAAGCAAACTACACAGCCAACACATGATTTAAACAAAGGAGAGATGATCCAACTAGAATTCCAATAAACCCAAATACTAGAAAAGGTGGCACTTGCATGCCCATGCATAATAATTAATGCCAACTTTATCCTTGTGAAAACAATAATATTAACTTGGCATTATTCATATGCATTCCAAAAGTGGGCAAGGCCAAGCAAAGATTATGGTGGAATCCAACCACCAACATGAGCTAGAGATAACCCAAATTAAAATGCCAAGCTATGTTTATTGGATGGTGGAATATAAGGTGGTGGAAGAAAAGGTGGTGGAGTCAAAAAGAGAGATCCCCCAACTCAACTTGGCATTTAACAATTTATTAAGAACCAAATACAATATCAAAGAGCAAAATAACAATTAATCATGCACATGAGATAAGAAACAAACAAGAAAAAGGTTTTATATGATGCTCAAATGCAAGGGGACATGATGACATGAGCATGATATATGATGATGCAACAATTATATGTTGGAAGTGGCCCATTTTATTATTATGACATGTAGCATTACAGGGGTTAGACAACTGGGATGCTACCAATGAACCAAATCCACTACACCAAGTCCGATCATCACGTGAGTCGGTGTAGCTTCAAAGGTGAGAATCTATATGGGCATCATATCAACATATGACTCATGCTTAAACTTTCTTTCGGTCTGTGTTTCGAGGCCATGTCTGTACATGCCAGGCTCGCCAAGTAAGAATCTTGTATTTAGCGTGTGTAAAACTGTCTACATCCAAAATATGATCGGGATTCAAGAACACCCGATCATCATGTGATGTCTTGAAGCGCGAAACATAATCGTTGGATACTTAAGGGAGAATATATTTTTATCTTGATATCTAAATGAGGGATCATCTTATTATGCTATAAAAACGCCAAACAGCAATATAAGATGCAACAAACATCATATGTGAAAAGTGAAAATGATATGGTTCTTACACTTGATCATTATCATGTGCATTGTGGTATGATCTTTATCATTCCTTTGTGATTAAGGCCAAGGTATATGAACTTACACGTTAGGTGTGTTGTAAGAGTATCAACTATACATCTACTTACAACATTACCATATCATGACACTAGCACAGCAACAATCTAAACTAGACGCTTCTAATTTATCTGTTGTAAGTTTTACGTGGCTTAGGGCTTTTGAAGATAGAACCATTATTACTAGAAACATGGAACCACAACGAGGATAATCAAATTATTAACAACTCGTTGTAAATTAGATATTGACTATAGTAGGAGAGATAGACACCCGCTAGCCACTTATGCAAAACTAGTTGCATGTCAAGCGTGGAACATGTCTCATGTGCGAGGACATGTAAAGTTTGTTCGAGACGCTTCATCCCACTATGCCATCGATATCAAAAGTACAAACAAGAATCAATAACATGATCATCATTGCCCACATACTCATATGTGTACTACCCATGCAAAGCATCTAGGCATAGATCTGGCTCTGATACCACTGTCGGGTTCGCAACATAGAAAACAAAAAAATCCTATGATGGGAACAACTAAGTACCAAGATCTATCTACTAGATACAACCAACGGGTGGATATACATCCATAAAGAAAATACCATTGTAGACCAACAAAGTTTAACGAGGTTGTACTCATGGATGATGTAGACGAACGCTTGCCGATCTCAAGATCAAGAAGAAGTCCAGCGCTGCAAAACAGCAGTGCATCCGTGCTCACACACACGTTCAAACCACCGAGCAACCTCCGCCTCCTCGCTCCAGTGATGCAGCGGAAGCAACAACTCTTTTCAAAACAAAAATCCACGGGAAACATGTATCTCGCTAAGCCGAGACCATAGGGGATAAACTAGAGGGGAGAGAGATCCTTCACGAGGAGGTGTGAGTATGAGAGAGGGGAGGGGGGCTTTATATAGGAGGAGGGGGGACCCCCCAAGTGGTGTGGCTAGCAGCCAAGGAGGCTTCCCCCACCCCTTCGTCCTTTATGTGGTGGAGCTCCCACTCACAATTTTGCCCCTCCATTTCTCCACTCAACAACCCTCTCATATTCCCTTAAATTTCCACCAAATTTAATGTAATCATCTTTAAACAAAACTCCTTTTTATATTTATTCAGAATTTTGTCAATCACATTAATTAACAAAATTCACATAAAACCCCTGCTAGTATTCTATTCACATGTAGAAACACTTTCAGCAATTTCACCAGAAATAATTCGGTGTCTAGTGAAATAAATTCATGCGCTTTGTAAATATTTTGTCTAGAAACTATTTTTCCAAATGGTCTCGGTGTCTCTTAAGTGTGTCACCCTACGGTTCGCGAATAATGCAGACATGATTGAGACCCCTCTCGGATAAATAATCATAAGCGGGACCTGGAGATCCATACTGACTCCCACACATTTTAACGATAACTTCTTGTGATCATGAGAACCTTTTACGCTATTAACTTAATCCCTTTGTCTCGCGATATATTAACATTTCCGATATTCGATCATCGGTATCTTCATACCTAGTTTGATCTCGTTACCAACATGTACTGTTTTCTCGTTCCTGTGATATAACATTCTAGTGATCATATCACTTACTTTCAAGCTGACTAATGTCATATCACCGAGAGGGCCCAGAGTATATCTGCCCGTCATCGGGATGGAAAAATTCCACTCTTCATCATGAAGCCTATACATAACACCTTCATAGATCTGAACCCACCTTTATAGTCACGCTGTTATGGGTGACATTTGATTTTATCAAGATACTCTTCTAGTGTTAGTGATTGACATGATCTCATGGTCTATGGATCAGGATTACCTCGTATGATGTTATAGCAATAAAAACACAATGACTTTGATCATAATGCTATACTTCGGATGATTTTTTTTTTCGATCTACTTCGGATGAATGTTGATCACACCATTCCAATAATGTTGAGACCTCGTTACCAACACATCCAATGTCCATGATCAGGAAACCTTAATCATCTTGTTAATCAACGAGCTAGTTATAAGAGAGGCATAACTAAGAACTTTCCATTTGTTTATTAAACACACATGTATTATCGTTTTCGTATTAATACAATTATATCATGCAAAATAAACATCTGTCATATACTTGGAATATACATAATGACAACTTTATTATTGCCTCCTAGGGCACATTGCCTTCACAAAGAAGATTAGATTAGGAATTATTTAGTAATTAGTTTAGGTTTTCTTTTTATTACTTTTGTAATTTTACTCATTTTCTTTGAATATGTATAAATACAATGTAATATTGTAATCCCTTTTAATAAAGTTAAATTCTTTCTTTTCTTGTAAAGTCAATTACTCTTATATTTCATTTGTACTTGTAATTGTGAGGATAATGAATATTTTTTCTATAGTTAGAATAAAGTGTAATTTATTATTTTATATTCTTAAGTTTGTAACTATTATATAATATTTATTAATAAGAATTCAATTCTTATTTATCTGTAGAAACTTTAGTATTCTTTATTCTTTATTGTATTTCATTTTTTAATTCCTTTTAACTTATGTATTGTTTATAATTATTTATAATTCAAATTTTTCCCTCATAATTGAATAAATTAATGGAGGTCATGTAAAAATTCATCCCACTCACCTCAGATGACACTAAACCTAATTCATTGGAGTGAAAGAATTCTGATCACTCTAGTCTTTTAATTTGGCAAAACAATTATCCCAATTTTCATATGCATGCATGAAGATGCACAAAATTCTAAATCTACCCTTCGTTTAGTCCTAAATGCTAGGATGTTACAAGTTTGAGCCCAAATGTCCAACCTCGCCGCACACAAAGCAGGGATCATGTGACTTGTCCATCTTATTCTTTTTGAACTTGGTAGTATGAACAACCTTGTTCTTCCCCTTGAACTTGTTGTGGAAGTTCTTTTGCAGTACATTGGCGCTTGACTCGGGTGCCTCGGCTCCCTTTGGGTGTGCGTATTTTGACTTTGCCTTTTCCTCAAGGTCTAGAAAACTAATGAGAGTTTCAACAGACATCTTTTTCCTCTAGTGTTTGAGGTTAGTGGCAACACATCCTACAGGATTGAGGAAGCTTTGCAATAATGCATCCCACAACAAATTTGCCAGGAAACGCACTGTAGAGGGAGAGTCCCAACCTTTATACAACATAAGGTGGTGTCCCATGTGTTTACAATGCTAGTCCCTGGATCAATAGCTAGCATCCACAGTTAAGATGTAATATCAAGAAACAAAGGTCATATCATAACTTTATAAACAGGAATAACATAATTTTATTACATCATACATAGCTCATTTGGCTATTACATTACATTGCAGCGGAATAACTATAGTCATGGGTCCTTCATCTTCAAAGTGCCACAGGCAGATGTGGTTGTAGACTTTGTAATCCTAATCAATCAATCTTCACTAAATTCACTCAATCCTGCAACATTACAAGTTACAGCCACAAGGGTCAATACATTTGAATTGTATTGGCAATCTCCACTACTATGTATAATATGAGTGGATCCTATCAATACATGCATATTTGGCTAAGTAGAGTTTAAGGCTCATTTGCATAAAGCAATATTCATCCTATCTTTTCAAAATGGTTTTGGTCCTTTGTCAAACCTCCTTTTCCAAGTTCCTTGAACTCCTTGGTAGAAACTCAAGTGTTCAAGTCCTTGTCAAAAATCCCTTGAGCTACTTGGTAACCCCAAGTGCAACAAGTTATATAAAAAATCTCATGAGTTCCTTGTAACCCCAAGTATTCAAGTCCATAAAAGTTTTTCTTTTTAGAAATTAGAATGTCAAGATCTCCCATAGTTCAAACTTTAGTTGCTCAGTATTGTCCATAACCGGGGACACGGCTAAGTACTTATATTTTATTATCTTCTTCAGAAGGAGTACGCTTTACCCACATGTCACAATCCCATCTTGTCGCCACCAGTGGCCACTGGATTAGTACTCACCAAGATGGAGTACTGCAGATTGAGAATGTGACGAAGTCTTTCCAAAGGGTCCTCCCATACACCATTGCTAGCTTGTCTTCAGCACCCATGAAGCATTCCAGATCCCCATGTCCAGTAAACTGAAGACAATGCATGGGTCTTCCCAATGTAGTTGACTAAGCCAGAGCCATAATAGCATGTGGTTGCACACGAAAGCCACAATTGGAGAAACATGTTCAATCTCTAAGTTTCCTGGGTGGTTTCCTTTGGAGCACAACACAAAGAGATTGCCATAGACATGGTTCCTTTTGTTGCCACCTTCTCCAATACTCAAAGTATCCTTGGCCACCCAGGTGGTTCATTGAGTCCTTGTTTTATTATATAAAATTACAAGTCCTTTTTTCAACTTCATAAAATCTCAACATGTATCTCTTTTCAAAATATAGCATGGCTAAGCATGTATCAACTACATTGTTTTACTAAGGTATATACATGGAATCCTATTAGGATTTAGCATAGCATAAGAATAGAAAATTCTTTTCATGCATGTTTTCAAAAATCCACTAAGTAATAGAAAATAGTAGGACTTCAGATGATAGTGTAACTTGCCTTTTTGGTCGGGAATGATGGTTCACTCCTTGATCTTGCTAGTCTCTCACTTTGCTAATTTCACTACAATCAATCAAGCAAACTCTATATCAACTAGCATTCCAAATAATCAAACAAACATTTCACACACATAAAACTATGGGATCTAAGTCATGCTTGTGAGAATGCAAGAGATGGTTCTATTTGCAAGGATGGTCTCCACTAGGCTTCTAAACTTGGTAAGGTTCAAGTTGGTCATTTTCCAAAGTGGTTAAGTCATTTGCAAAAGAGTTTTGCTTAAAAACCATTTTTAAATCCATTCATCATTTTATGTGGTGAAAAATGTTTTTATCAAAACAAAACTTTTAAATTTTTCACCAAATGAGTTGCTAGTTTGCAAAACTTGGTGTTTTGGGTCAGTAGGTTTGATCCAAACCATTTTCCCAAAGTTTTACTCAAAATCATTTTCATAACAAAAACCTTTATTTTCATTTGACTAGAAATGACTAAATCATGTTTTCCATCCTAGACTTTACCAAAATAATTTTCCAAACTATTGATAGGTTCCTAGGGTTAGTAAGTTCACCATAAACTATTTTGCCAAGGTTTCAAACTTAAAAACATTTTTGAATCATTTTTCTAGTCTTAACAAGCATACAAATGTTTCTGCAAAATCAACCAATCTAATAGATACTATTTGCTAAACCAAAGGCATGGTTGGCTAGGGTTTGTCCTACTGATTCCAACGATACCAAATTTGCAATTTTTGGACGTGTGGATCAAAAGTTAGAGGGTTTTCAAAATCATACCTAAATCAGATTTCAAATTCTAATCCCAATCCATCTGGTGACACGCGGCGCAACGTTATTCGCTGGTACCGATTCGGTCGGATCGGCAGACACAGTGCGTTGGATCTAATCAAATCGTGCGGTCCAGAAAACGTACCCCTTCGCTGCTTAAGTGATCTATCGCAAGCGTCGGATCGAGATCCTACGGTGCTAGCGTGCTCGACCATTTGCGAGCGGCGCCGGCGGTGGCTAGCGGCGGCGACGGTCAGACAGTGGCGACGCTGGCAAAACAGGAAGCAAGAGAGGGAGGGAGTAGGCTCACCGAGATCACAGGAGGCTGGGGGAGCTCAACGTGTGGTCGATGAGGCACGAGGCGCACGTTCGTAGGAGTAATCGCTCGTCGGAGTTCGTTCTGGCGACGGCGTGCTCTGGTCGCGGTCGGAGACGATGCTGTGGTTCACCCCGAGACAAAACAGAGACGCGGTTAGATGCACAGGATCCAGGCAAAGCTGTGTGCGTGAACTAGAGGGTGCGGGGCGGTCTGAAACTACCTGGGTGCTTGCCGGAGTTGAAGACAGACGCGGCGGCGAGGTCGGAGCTTGTCGAAGACGGATCCCTGGGGCGCCCGCGGTCGAACTGAGGGCACAGGAAGATGCGTCCGGAGGTGGGGAATCTCCTAGTGTGCTCAGGGAGGCAGGAGGTGGCTGTGGTTTGTCGGAATTCACCGGAGGAGCTCGCCGGAACAGCGGCGGTGCAGGGCCAATTCGAGGCAGCCTGGTGGCGATGTGGCGTTGGAGTTTGAGGGAAAAGACCGAGGGAGGATAGGTGCTTATGTACGCATGGTCGGGGGCGAGATTAACGCAGCCATTAAGAGGAATTAAGCGCGCAGGTTGAATGACAGTGAACGGCAGCGAGGTTTGGGGGGAGGTGGTCGCGCGGGTGAGGAGGATGAACAGGGAGGTGGGGTCCAGTCGTCAGTGGGAAAAGAAGTGAGAGGGAGGTCCACCAGTCAGTGTCACTGCGGGTTAACAAATTGGTGCGAACCGTTTTTCTTCGGGGGAGGGGAGTTAGGCTGTTTCTGGGCTGGGCTTGGGCTGGCTCCTTTGCACTATATTTTTTTCTGTCTGAATGATTTAACCTTTTCTATTTCCATTTACTGATTTGAAATTCCAAACAACATTCAAACATTCAAACAATTCAAACAATCACCAAACTTTGCAACTATGAATTTGGTTCTGTTCAGTAACATAAGCCAAATAAACCAAAAATAATATTTTAAATCTGTTTAGGTTCCATTCATTAATTAATTAAAATGGACCAAGGTTTATTAATCAAATAGGGTTTGATTTATTTATTAAAATCCTCATTTGAAATCCAAATATTTTCAAAACCTAATCAGTAGGTTTTATTTGGAAATAAAAGATATTTGAGAATCTTGTTTAAAACAAAATAACATTTTTATTTTATGGTCCATTAACAATTAAATAAAATGGGTCTTAGTTATTAAATCAAATAGGATTTGTTTTATTAAAATCTTTATTTTGAAATCTAAAATAAAACCAAAACACTTCAGTAGGTTTTATTTAAGAATATAAAATATTTGGAAAACTTATTTAAAATAAATAAATAAGTTTTAGTGTTTATTTAAAATGGGAAAATCCATTATTTAAATAAAATTGGATATTAAATCCTTATTATTTTATTTAAATAAACCTTTACTATTTTTAATCAAAACAAAACATTTTATTTCAAATATTGGCCAAGGTTTAATTTGGCTTTTTAAATAATCCTTTATTTATGAAACTTCTATTTCTTTTGAAAACCAAATCCTTTTATTTAAAAGATCAAAAATAGCAATTCCAAAACATTTTATTTTCCTTTTATTAAATGTTTATCTTTTTAAATCTCTTTAGGATTTTATTTGATCCAAATTGGTTTGAAGTTCCAATTTGAATTCAAAAAGTTTCTTCTCACTCTGAAAATCAAACAAAGTTTTATTTTATTCATTTATTTTCACATTACAAGATTTGGAAAATCTTGGGATGTGACACGCACACTTCAGGAACTCAAGTTCTTTTGCAATGCACTGAATCTCATGATCTTGTTCAACAATAGAATGGTTTTCAACCATCCTGTAGTCATGAAACTGCTCCATGGCATACAGTTCACTGTCAGCATCAGTAACACCAAATTTTCCTTCGAGTGCATCCCATAGTTCTTTGGCATTGGGCATATGTAAATATGCATCAACCAGCTTGTCCCCAATGACGCTTATGACACAACCCACAAAGAATATGGTGGTCTCCCTGAACTCCTTCTCCTGATCAGGAGTAATCGTTCCTTTAGGATTACCAGTCGATGCCTAGAAGGCGTCCATAGCCATCAGCCAGAGGGTAAAGTTGGTTTGCCAATGCTTAAAGTGCGACCCGTAAACGGGTTCAATTTCAGACAAGCGGCAAAGCCTTGACGCGAAAACAGCCTAAAATAAGGTTTTTGGATTGTTGAAATAATTAACAGTTTTCGCATTAATTTAATCCAAGTATAAATCATAAGAGAACAATTTCCAAAATTAACTAGCATACGCATAGTAAACATGCACCATATAGGCAAGTGAAAACCTAGCACATCTACGCATACTGCAATACTAGTAATCAACATAGGAAATATCAGGAGGGTAAAGAACACGTTCGAGTTCGTCGATGGTAATGACCAGTAGCGCAACAGAAGTGGATCCACCACCGGAGGCAGCAGCTGTCTTCTTGGCAGCTTCATCCGACATGGCGATGGAGTTGAGGAAGCCAGACGTAGAGGATGGAGAAGAACTTGAGCAGTCGCTCCAAAACGCTCCCCAAAAACCATATCACCTCTCTCCCGGTGCAGGATCAGAGAGACGGGGTTTTGGAGGCCTGCTCTCCCAGACGGCCGTGCACGCAGCCGGTGGGATGGAGTAGCAGAGGGCATCATAGAGATGTGGAACGGTGATGCGCAGGTAGTGATGGTTGTGAAATATAGGCATCCACGTCCGCATTTAAACTAGATATTATTCATATATTTCATGAAATATCTCTCTAAACCATGCCACTAATGCCTAATAATCAAATGGGTATGCAATCCTTTCTTGCTATTTTTCCCTGCACAGATAATGATGTATGATGATGGGAATCACTACATAAATGCCAAAGATACGAGATTTCCAACACGTCAAAGAAACCAGGAGCCGTGAAGTGGATTTAGAAGCCTTAATGACCAACTATACGACGGGATATTTATTTTGGCCGTATAGTTTCCATCTACTTCATTAGGTCAAACAGAACAACTTTTGTGAAGGGACCCCTATATAAAGAGGCTTCGGGCGACGGGAAACAGCGCTTCTTTTCGACCTCAACTTTCCCTGCCACCAGAAGAATAGATCTAGATCTAAACCTCTAAACCCTTCTCCCCCACTGTAGCCATCTTCCACCACTTGTAATAGTAGATTCTTCTCCAACTAGCGACATTGTAAGAATATTTGCTATCAACCTTATGATCTCTATTACAATGTTTATGATTGTTGATTTCATCTCTGTGTGTGAGTAATTCTCCTTGGGCTAAGGGCTTTGGCCTAGCCATGTAGCTTTTTGCGCAATTATTTATCATAGATGGGATCATGTATTAGTTTGTATGACATGATGATTGTAGTACCCTCTCTTGCCTCAATCTAAGGACTTGTCAGGTACCCAAGACCACAAGGATTGATCCAAGTTATGGGAGTGTGAGTAATGACTGATCTGCAGGATGGGAACCCTAGTGAAAGAAGGGGTTGTACGGGTGTATGTGAGGAATTTACTTGGGATTAACAGTGACATCACTATGCATATCATTAGTTCTCTTTCTTCTATTGATGAGACTAGTAGGATATTGCTATAAGCGGTTGCGGAGGCGGTAGCAATTATGGATGCACTGCCAACATATAATTATCTTGCTCTAACAATTACATGCATACTTTATTATTATCTATTATTCCCATCAGATGTTGTTTGCAGCTACTGGTGAAAACCGAAGACCCTAGGCCCTATCTCTCTCCATCGTCAACAACAACAAAAAGATCGCAAACTCTTGGTCCGGTGAAAACACAAAATGTAGGGATTCATAGCAAGGAAAACAAAAAATATCTAACGCATGAACACACACAAGCCAAGATCTATCTATTAGATTGGAGCAACGAGTCGATAGAGTACTAACCCTCGAAGATCCAAAGTGGTTAACGAGATAGGATTCTCATTGGTGATGTAGTCGTTCACTTGCCGATCTCAAGATCGCGTAGACGATCCTTCCGGCGCCGCGTTGGCAGTGCTCCCGCAGTCGATCACACGTTCGGTACTCGATAAATACCTTCTCTCCCTTGTTCCAGTAGGTAGCGGAGGTTGTAGATCTCTCCTCGAGATTCCGACAGCACAACGGTATGGTGTCAGAAGTAGAGGTGAAATCCCACAGGACTTCGCCTAAGCTAGAGCGGGTATGGTGGAGTAGAGAGGGCCTCAGCGATCTAGAGTTTAGAGGGTCGAGGGGTGGAGGTAGCCGGTGGCTAGGAATTAGCTAGACGGCAGTTGTTTAGAGGAGATCTAGGGCGGCTGCAACTAGAGAGGGGGCGGAAGCCGACCTAGGGTTTCAAGTGTGGGGCAAGGGGGCGCCCCCTCCCCTATATTTATGAGAGGTAGAGGTGGTTTGGGGGGAGGGGAGTCCTCCCCCAACTCCACCTTGTGGTCGGCGGCAAGGGAGGGAGGGAATCCTTCCCTAAGTGTGATTCCTTTTGTCCCTCCACTAGGCAACCATGTTGGGATTTGACTTTTCAAATTGGCGTTTGACTTTCAAACTATATTTTGATTTCTCTCTTTCCATTGCCTAGCCAACTGACCTAGGACATGATGCAACCATTCTACTTTATCATGAAACATCCATGTACCCTCCCCCCTCCGGATCGGTGGACCTTCTAGACCCTTCTAAAACATTCTGGTGATAACACCGAAATCATTTCCAAACTTCGGAATTGGACTTTCCTTATATGGATCTTATTATGTGGACCATTCCGGATCTCCTCGTGATGTCCTGGATCCAATCCGAGATTCCAAACAACATTCGGTTTCTTAACTCACTTTCCATATCTACTAAACAACATCGAATCCTTAAGTGTGTTTCCCTACGGTTCATGAATTATGCATACATGATCGAGACTCTTCTCCGATCAATAACCAATAGAGGAATCTGGAAATTCATATGGCTCCCACATATTTCTATGATTACTTTGTGATCGAATGAACCATTTATATATGATCCCAATTTCCCTTTGTCTCGCGATACTTTACTTATCCGAGGTTTAATTGTCGGTATCTCTGCATACCTAGTTCAACCTCATTACCGATAAGTACTCTTTACTCGTTCCTATGATATGTGATCCCTTGTGATCCAGTCACATGCTTGCAAGCAAATTGGATGACATTCCACCGAGAGGTCGCAGAGTATATCTATCCGTCATATGGATGGACAAATCCCACTCTTGATCCATGCACCTCAACACATACTTTCCGAACACTCAATGCCACCTTTATAACCACCCAGTTATGAAGTGGTGTTCGATGTCATCAAAGCATCCATATGGTGATGGTGATTAACATGATCCCATGGTCGAAGGATTTAGGTCACTATGTATTTGAAAGCTTATTGCAAGTGAACTATTTGAATGACTTGATTTTATGCTACGCTTAACTATAGGAGTATGTCCATCACATCATTCTCCTAATGATATGACCTTGTTATTAATAACATCTCAATGTTCATGATCAGGAAAGCATGATCATAAATTAACCAACAAGCAAGTTTAACAAGAGGCTTTACTAGGGACTCTTACATGTTTACAAATCACACAAGTATTAATGTTTCCATTTAATACAATTACTGCATGGGATGTAAACATTTATCATAAACATAAATATATGATAATAACCACTTTATTATTGCCTCTTGGGCATATCTCCAATAGTCTCCCACTTGCACTAGAGACAATAATCTAGTTTCAAACCTTTGTGCATTCAACACCTATGGATTTCTAGTGTTGTATGTACACGATTGCTAGTGGTTAACTGATTGTAATACCCCACCATTTAAGGTAAAGGCCCATGTGATTGCAATTCTAGTCCCTGGATCGAAATGCTAGCATCCATAGTTTAAGATGAAGTACACAGATACAAAGGTCATTATTACATCGTAATATCCAGAGATACATAGTTCTTACAAGTCATTAGCTCAAGGCTAATACATAGAGTTCACAATACTTAATAAAATAAATAAACTCTCATCTTCATGTTCCGCAGGCAAACATGTTGAGTGTAGACTCATAACCCTAGTCTCCATCAGAGTAACCTGCAACATCATAAGTTACAGCCACAGAGGGTCAATACATTTGGAATTGTATTGGCAAGTGATACCATAGTAGTATAGTAGCATCTAATAACTATATGAATTTGGCTAAGTGTAGTTCAGGCTGGCTTTGCTCAAAATAAGGTTTTTCTTATTAGTTCAAAACACTAAGTTTTTGTTTGACAAAAACACCCTAGTTCAACCACAAGTTTTAACTTAGAGAAATTGGGATGAGGACATCCTTGATTACTTCAATGTCTTTGAGGCTCAAAATGTCCGTTACCAGGGACACGGCTAAGTACTTAGGTTTTACCCTCTCGAGAGGTGGTGCACTTTCCCCACAAGACTCGACATGCATCGAGACGAGACTTTTCAGAAACATTCCCTTAGACCACCATGGACGCGTTCCATCCTATCAACCCTACCACCAACTGTCCATCTGGCTAAGTTCTTGCAACCTAGTTGGTCAAGGCAGAGCCCATATGCCATGTGGTTGCACTAGAAGCTTCTCAACACTAAACATCTCAAATCTATTTATTCCTGGGTGGCCATCCACAAGTGTGATACACAAGGTAAACCATAGACACGGGCCTTGTGTAACCACTGAAGATAAACCAATCTTCCCATTCCACCCAGGTGATTCATTCACATGTTGTTTTATTAATCAAAAACATAGTCATAGATTTTGCATAATATCATAGCATGAATATTCCACCCTTGTATTCTACTAGCTAGGCTAAGCATACTAGTATAACAAGTTTCTTAACTTAGGGAAAAGCTACTAAGACAATATCTATAGGATTTACCCAAGCATAGCATATTCTTAAAAAAATAACCATGCAAATCCTACTCAAAATATCACTAGTGCATAGATAAAATAATGGGACAAAAATATGAGAATCACTTGCCTTGATAGTTTGGGGAATAAGAACAATCCTCACAATCACACTCTCCACAAGCACCAAAATCTTGACCTCACCCCTTGCTAGCGATCGCTTGTTCTGCAGCCCTTGATTCGAGCTACAAATATTAGCAACCGATCCGGTAACACATACCCAGGTGCTACTGCGAGTACTTGTCTTCAAAATACTTGGGGTAGTTGCGCTTCCAATGGCCAGTCCCCTTACAATAATAGCACTCGGTATCAGACTTAGGGCCAGCTCGGGATTTATTTTTAGGTGCGGCAACAGTTTTGCCACCCTTATTTCATTTATGTTTACCCTTATTGTCTTTCTTGAAACCGGTGGTCTTATTGATCATCAACACTTGATGTTCTTTATTGATCTCCACCTCTGCAGTCTTAAGCATTGACAGAAGATCGGGGAGAGACTTCTTCTTGTCCTGCATGTTATAGTTCATCACGAAGCTCTTGTAGCTAGGTGGCAGAGATTGGAGAACACGATGTATGCCTAAGTCAATGGGAATCGATATTCCCAAGGACACAAGCTTATCGGCGTACCCAGACATTTTGAGTATGTGCTCACTAACAGAGTTGTTCTCTTCCATCATGCAGCTAAAGAACTTTTAAGAAGCATTATAACTCTCTACAGAAACATGGGTGTCGAAAATCATTTTTAACTCACCCATTGTATCAAAGGCATTTCTATTTTCGAAATGCTTTTGAAGTTCTAGCTCTAGCCCATACAGTATGCCGCAATGAACTAAGTTGTGGTCCTCCTGACGAGTCAAATAGATGTTCTTTTCCTTTTCAGGGGCATTATCAAGTGGTGGGGGGCTAGCGGCGCTTCTAGCACATATTTCTTTTGTGCAGTAGAGAGGAGAACCTAAAATTCATGGCCTAGTCAGTAAAGTTTCTACCATTCATCGCAAGTTTCTCTTTGTCCATGAAAACATTGAAATTAAAAGCAGGTGGTTCCATCTACAACAGAATTTGTAAAGTTTAGACTAAGTTTATGATAGATTGAGTTCAACTAATCCAAATTATGAATGAACTCCCACTCAAAAATGACATCCCTCGTGTCTTTTTGGTGATTACATGAACCAAATCCACTACACCAAGTCCGATCATCACGTGAGTCGGTGTAGCTTCAAAGGTGAGAATCTATATGGGCATCATATCAACATATGACTCATGCTTAAACTTTCGGTCTGTGTTTCGAGGCCATGTCTGTACATGCCAGGCTCGCCAAGTAAGAATCTTTGTATTTAGCGTGTGTAAAACTGTCTTACATCCAAAATATGATCGTGGATTCAAGAACACCCGATCATCATGTGATGTCTTGAAGCGCGAAACATAATCGTTGGATACTTAAGGGAGAATATATTTTTATCTTGATATCTAAATGAGGGATCATCTTATTATGCTAATAAAACGCCAAACAGGCAATATAAGATGCAACAAACATCATATGTGAAAAGTGAAATGATATGGTTCTTACACTTGATCATTATCATGTGCATTGTGGTATGATCTTTATCATTCCTTTGTGATTAAGGCCAAGGTCTATGGAACTTACATGTTAGGTGTGTTGTAAGAGTATCAACTATACATCTACTTACAACATTACCATATCATGACACTAGCACAGCAACAATCTAAACTAGACGCTTCTAATTTATCTGTTGTAAGTTTTACGTGGCTTAGGGCTTTTGAAGATAGAACCATTATTACCTAGAAACATGGAACCACAACGAGGATAATCAAATTATTAACAACTCGTTGTAAATTAGATATTGACTATAGTATGAGAGATAGCCACCCGCTAGCCACTTATGCAAAACTAGTTGCATGTCAAGCGTGGAACATGTCTCATGTGCGAGGACATGTAAAGTTTGTTCGAGACGCTTCATCCCACTATGCCATCGATATCAAAAGTACAAACAAGAATCAATAACATGATCATCATTGCCCACATACTCATATGTGTACTACCCATGCAAAGCATCTAGGCATAGATCTGGCTCTGATACCACTGTCGGGTTCGCAACATAGAAAACAAAAAAATCCTATGATAGGAACAACTAAGTACCAAGATCTATCTACTAGATACAACCAACGGGTGGATATACATCCATAAAGAAAATACCATTGTAGACCAACAAAGTTTAACGAGGTTGTACTCATGGATGATGTAGACGAACGCTTGACGATCTCAAGATCAAGAAGAAGTCCAGCGCTGCAAAACAGCAGTGCATCCGTGCTCACACACACGTTCAAACCACCGAGCAACCTCCGCCTCCTCGCTCCAGTGATGCAGCGGAAGCAACAACTCTTTTCAAACAAAAATCCACCGGGAACATGTATCTCGCTAAGCCGAGACCATAGGGGATAAACTAGAGGGGAGAGAGATCCTTCACGAGGAGGTGTGAGTATGAGAGAGGGAGAGGGGGCTTTATATAGGAGGAGGGGGGAACCCCCAAGTGGTGTGGCTAGCAGCCAAGGAGGCTTCCCCCACCCCTTCGTCCTTTATGTGGGTGGAGCTCCCACTCACAATTTTGCCCCTCCATTTCTCCACTCAACAACCCTCTCATATTCCCATTAAATTTCCACCAAATTTAATGTAATCAATCTTTAAACAAAACTCCTTTTATATATTTATTCAGAATTTTGTCAATCACATTAATTAACAAAAATTCACATAAAACCCCTTGCTAGTATTCTATTTCACATGTAGAAACACTTTCAGCAATTTCACCAGAAATAATTCCGGTGTCTAGTGAAATAAATTCATGCGCTTTGTAAATATTTTTGTCTAGAAACTATTTTTCCAAATGGTCTCGGTGTCTCTTAAGTGTGTCACCCTACGGTTCGCGAATAATGCAGACATGATTGAGACCCCTCTCGGATAAATAATCATAAGCGGGACCTGGAGATCCATACTGACTCCCACACATTTAACGATAACTTCTTGTGATCATGAGAACCTTTTACGCTATTAACTTAATCCCTTTGTCTCGCGATATATTACATTTCCGATATTCGATCATCGGTATCTTCATACCTAGTTTGATCTCGTTACCAACATGTACTGTTTTCTCGTTCCTATGATATAACATTCTAGTGATCATATCACTTACTTTCAAGCTGACTAATGTCATATCAACGAGAGGGCCCAGAGTATATCTGCCCGTCATCGGGATGGAAAAATTCCACTCTTCATCCATGAAGCCTATACATAACACCTTCATAGAACTGAACCCACCTTTATAGTCACGCTGTTATGGGTGACATTTGATTTTATCAAGATACTCTTCTAGTGTTAGTGATTGACATGATCTCATGGTCTATGGATCAGGATTACTTCGTATGATGTTATAGCAATATAAACACAATGACTTTGATCATAATGCTATACTTCGGATGATTTTTTTTTCGATCTACTTCGGATGAATGTTGATCACACCATTCCAATAATGTTGAGACCTCGTTACCAACAACATCCAATGTCCATGATCAGGAAACCTTAATCATCTTGTTAATCAACGAGCTAGTTTATAAGAGAGGCATAACTAAGAACTTTCCATTTGTTTATTAAACACACATGTATTATCGTTTTCGTATTAATACAATTATATCATGCAAAATAAACATCTGTCATATACTTGGAATATACATAATGACAACTTTATTATTGCCTCCTAGGGCACATTGCCTTCACAAAGAAGATTAGATTAGGAATTATTTAGTAATTAGTTTAGGTTTTCTTTTTATTACTTTTTGTAATTTTACTCATTTTCTTTGAATATGTATAAATACAATGTAATATTGTAATCCCTTTTAATAAAGTTAAATTCTTTCTTTTCTTGTAAAGTCAATTACTCTTATATTTCATTTGTACTTGTAATTGTGAGGATAATGAATATTTTTTCCATAGTTAGAATAAAGTGTAATTTATTATTTTATATTCTTAAGTTTGTAACTATTATATAATATTTATTAATAAGAATTCAATTCTTATTTATCTGTAGAAACTTTAGTATTCTTTATTCTTTATTGTATTTCATTTTTTAATTCCTTTTAACTTATGTATTGTTTATAATTATTTATAATTCAAATTTTTCCCTCATAATTGAATAAATTAATGGAGGTCATGTAAAAATTCATCCCACTCACCTCAGATGACACTAAACCTAATTCATTGGAGTGAAAGAATTCTGATCACTCTAGTCTTTTAATTTGGCAAAACAATTATCCCAATTTTCAGATGCATGCATGAAGATGCACAAAATTCTAAATCTACCCTTCGTTTAGTCCTAAATGCTAGGATGTTACAAGTTTGGAGCCCAATGTCCAACCTCGCCGCACACAAAGCAGGGATCATGTGACTTGTCCATCTTATTCTTTTTGAACTTGGTAGTATGAACAACCTTGTTCTTCCCCTTGAACTTGTTGTGGAAGTTCTTTTGCAGTACATTGGCGCTTGACTCGGGTGCCTCGGCTCCCTTTGGGTGTGCGTATTTTGCCTTTGCCTTTTCCTCAAGGTCTAGAAAACTAATGAGAGTTTCAACAGACATCTTTTTCCTCTAGTGTTTGAGGTTAGTGGCAACACTCCTACAGGATTGAGGAAGCTTTGCAATAATGCATCCCACAACAAATTTGCCAGGAAACGCACTGTAGAGGGAGAGTCCCAACCTTTATACAACATAAGGTGGTGTCCCATGTGTTTACAATGCTAGTCCCTGGATCAATAGCTAGCATCCACAGTTAAGATGTAATATCAAGAAACAAAGGTCATATCATAACTTTATAACCAGGAATAACATAATTTTATTACATCATACATAGCTCATTTGGCTATTACATTACATTGCAGCGGAATAACTATAGTCATGGGTCCTTCATCTTCAAAGTGCCACAGGCAGATGTTGGTTGTAGACTTTGTAATCCTAATCAATCAATCTTCACTAAATTCACTCAATCCTGCAACATTACAAGTTACAGCCACAAGGGTCAATACATTTGAATTGTATTGGAAATCTCCACTACTACGTATAATATGAGTGGATCCTATCAATACATGCATATTTGGCTAAGTAGAGTTTAAGGCTCATTTGCATAAAGCAATATTCATCCTATCTTTTCAAAATGGTTTTGGTCCTTTGTCAAACCTCCTTTTCCAAGTTCCTTGAACTCCTTGGTAGAAACTCAAGTGTTCAAGTCCTTGTCAAAAATCCCTTGAGCTACTTGGTAACCCCAAGTGCAACAAGTTATATAAAAATCTCATGAGTTCCTTGGTAACCCCAAGTATTCAAGTCCATAAAAGTTTTTCTTTTTAGAAATTAGAATGTCAAGATCTCCCATAGTTCAAACTTTAGTTGCTCAGTATTGTCCATAACCGGGGACATGGCTAAGTACTTATATTTTATTATCTTCTTCAGAAGGAGTACGCTTTACCCACATGTCATAATCCCATCTTGTCGCCACCAGTGGCCACTGGATTAGTACTCACCAAGATGGAGTACTGGCAGATTGAGAATGTGACGAAGTCTTTCCAAAGGGTCCTCCCATACACCATTGCTAGCTTGTCTTCAGCACCCATGAAGCATTCCAGATCCCCATGTCCAGTAAACTGAAGACAATGCATGGGTCTTCCCAATGTAGTTGACTAAGCCAGAGCCATAATAGCATGTGGTTGCACACGAAAGCCACAATTGGAGAAACATGTTCAATCTCTAAGTTTCCTGGGTGGTTTCCTTTGGAGCACAACACAAAGAGATTGCCATAGACATGGTTCCTTTTGTTGCCACCTTCTCCAATACTCAAAGTATCCTTGGCCACCCAGGTGGTTCATTGAGTCCTTGTTTTATTATATAAAATTACAAGTCCTTTTTTCAACTTCATAAAATCTCAACATGTATCTCTTTTCAAAATATAGCATGGCTAAGCATGTATCAACTACATTGTTTTTACTAAGGTATATACATGGAATCCTATTAGGATTTAGCATAGCATAAGAATAGAAAATTCTTTTCATGCATGTTTTCAAAAATCCACTAAGTAATAGAAAATAGTAGGACTTCAGATGATAGTGTAACTTGCCTTTTTGGTCGGGAATGATGGTTCACTCCTTGATCTTGCTAGTCTCTCACTTTGCTAATTTCACTACAATCAATCAAGCAAACTCTATATCAACTAGCATTCCAAATAATCAAACAAACATTTCACACACATAAAACTATGGGATCTAAGTCATGCTTGTGAGAATGCAAGAGATGGTTCTATTTGCAAGGATGGTCTCCACTAGGCTTCTAAACTTGGTAAGGTTCAAGTTGGTCATTTTCCAAAGTGGTTAAGTCATTTGCAAAAGAGTTTTGCTTAAAAACCATTTTTAAATCCATTCATCATTTTATGTGGTGAAAAATGTTTTTATCAAAACAAAACTTTTAAATTTTTCACCAAATGAGTTGCTAGTTTGCAAAACTTGGTGTTTTGGGTCAGTAGGTTTGATCCAAACCATTTTCCCAAAGTTTTACTCAAAATCATTTTCATAACAAAAACCTTTATTTTCATTTGACTAGAAATGACTAAATCATGTTTTCCATCCTAGACTTTACCAAAATAATTTTCCAAACTATTGATAGGTTCCTAGGGTTAGTAAGTTCACCATAAACTATTTTGCCAAGGTTTCAAACTTAAAAACATTTTTGAATCATTTTTCTAGTCTTAACAAGCATACAAATGTTTCTGCAAAATCAACCAATCTAATAGATACTATTTGCTAAACCAAAGGCATGGTTGGCTAGGGTTTGTCCTACTGATTCCAACGATACCAAATTTGCAATTTTTGGACGTGTGGATCAAAAGTTAGAGGGTTTTCAAAATCATACCTAAATCAGATTTCAAATTCTAATCCCAATCCATCTGGTGACACGCGGCGCAACGTTATTCGCTGGTACCGATTCGGTCGGATCGGCAGACACAGTGCGTTGGATCTAATCAAATCGTGCGGTCCAGAAAACGTACCCCTTCGCTGCTTAAGTGATCTATCGCAAGCGTCGGATCGAGATCCTACGGTGCTAGCGTGCTCGACCATTTGCGAGCGGCGCCGGCGGTGGCTAGCGGCGGCGACGGTCAGACAGTGGCGACGCTGGCAAAACAGGAAGCAAGAGAGGGAGGGAGTAGGCTCACCGAGATCACAGGAGGCTGGGGGAGCTCAACGTGTGGTCGATGAGGCACGAGGCGCACGTTCGTAGGAGTAATCGCTCGTCGGAGTTCGTTCTGGCGACGGCGTGCTCTGGTCGCGGTCGGAGACGATGCTGTGGTTCACCCCGAGACAAAACAGAGACGCGGTTAGATGCACAGGATCCAGGCAAAGCTGTGTGCGTGAACTAGAGGGTGCGGGGCGGTCTGAAACTACCTGGGTGCTTGCCGGAGTTGAAGACAGACGCGGCGGCGAGGTCGGAGCTTGTCGAAGACGGATCCCTGGGGCGCCCGCGGTCGAACTGAGGGCACAGGAAGATGCGTCCGGAGGTGGGGAATCTCCTAGTGTGCTCAGGGAGGCAGGAGGTGGCTGTGGTTTGTCGGAATTCACCGGAGGAGCTCGCCGGAACAGCGGCGGTGCAGGGCCAATTCGAGGCAGCCTGGTGGCGATGTGGCGTTGGAGTTTGAGGGAAAAGACCGAGGGAGGATAGGTGCTTATGTACGCATGGTCGGGGGCGAGATTAACGCAGCCATTAAGAGGAATTAAGCGCGCAGGTTGAATGACAGTGAACGGCAGCGAGGTTTGGGGGGAGGTGGTCGCGCGGCTGAGGAGGATGAACAGGGAGGTGGGGTCCAGTCGTCAGTGGGAAAAGAAGTGAGAGGGAGGTCCACCAGTCAGTGTCACTGCGGGTTAACAAATTGGTGCGAACCGTTTTTCTTCGGGGGAGGGGAGTTAGGCTGTTTCTGGGCTGTTGGGCTGGCCGGCTGGGCTGGCTCCTTTGCACTATATTTTTTTCTGTCTGAATGATTTAACCTTTTCTATTTCCATTTACTGATTTGAAATTCCAAACAACATTCAAACAATTCAAACAATCACCAAACTTTGCAACTATGAATTTGGTTCTGTTCAGTAACATAAGCCAAATTCCGAAACCAAAAATAATATTTTAAATCTGTTTAGGTTCCATTCATTAATTAATTAAAATGGACCAAGGTTTATTAATCAAATAGGGTTTGATTTATTTATTAAAATCCTCATTTGAAATCCAAATATTTTCAAAACATAATCAGTAGGTTTTATTTGGAAATAAAAGATATTTGAGAATCTTGTTTAAAACAAAATAACATTTTTATTTTATGGTCCATTAACAATTAAATAAAATGGGTCTTAGTTATTAAATCAAATAGGATTTGTTTTATTAAAATCTTTATTTTGAAATCTAAAATAAAACCAAAACACTTCAGTAGGTTTTATTTAAGAATATAAAATATTTGGAAAACTTATTTAAAATAAATAAATAAGTTTTAGTGTTTATTTAAAATGGGAAAATCCATTATTTAAATAAAATTGGATATTAAATCCTTATTATTTTATTTAAATAAACCTTTACTATTTTTAATCAAAACAAAACATTTTATTTCAAATATTGGCCAAGGTTTAATTTGGCTTTTTAAATAATCCTTTATTTATGAAACTTCTATTTCTTTTGAAAACCAAATCCTTTTATTTAAAAGATCAAAAATAGCAATTCCAAAACATTTTATTTTCCTTTTATTAAATGTTTATCTTTTTAAATCTCTTTAGGATTTTATTTGATCCAAATTGGTTTGAAGTTCCAATTTGAATTCAAAAAGTTTCTTCTCACTCTGAAAATCAAACAAAGTTTTATTTTATTCATTTATTTTCACATTACAAGATTTGGAAAATCTTGGGATGTGACACGCACACTTCAGGAACTCAAGTTCTTTTGCAATGCACTGAATCTCATGATCTTGTTCAACAATAGAATGGTTTTCAACCATCCTGTAGTCATGAAACTGCTCCATGGCATACAGTTCACTGTCAGCATCAGTAACACCAAATTTTCCTTCGAGTGCATCCCATAGTTCTTTGGCATTGGGCATATGTAAATATGCATCAACCAGCTTGTCCCCAATGACGCTTATGACACAACCCACAAAGAATATGGTGGTCTCCCTGAACTCCTTCTCCTGATCAGGAGTAATCGTTCCTTTAGGATTACCAGTCGATGCCTAGAAGGCGTCCATAGCCATCAGCCAGAGGGTAAAGTTGGTTTGCCAATGCTTAAAGTGCGACCCGTAAACGGGTTCAATTTCAGACAAGCGGCAAAGCCTTGACGCGAAAACAGCCTAAAATAAGGTTTTTGGATTGTTGAAATAATTAACAGTTTTCGCATTAATTTAATCCAAGTATAAATCATAAGAGAACAATTTCCAAAATTAACTAGCATACGCATAGTAAACATGCACCATATAGGCAAGTGAAAACCTAGCACATCTACGCATACTGCAATACTAGTAATCAACATAGGAAATATCAGGAGGGTAAAGAACACGTTCGAGTTCGTCGATGGTAATGACCAGTAGCGCAACAGAAGTGGATCCACCACCGGAGGCAGCAGCTGTCTTCTTGGCAGCTTCATCCGACATGGCGATGGAGTTGAGGAAGCCAGACGTAGAGGATGGAGAAGAACTTGAGCAGTCGCTCCAAAACGCTCCCCAAAAACCATATCACCTCTCTCCCGGTGCAGGATCAGAGAGACGGGGTTTTGGAGGCCTGCTCTCCCAGACGGCCGTGCACGCAGCCGGTGGGATGGAGTAGCAGAGGGCATCATAGAGATGTGGAACGGTGATGCGCAGGTAGTGATGGTTGTGAAATATAGGCATCCACGTCCGCATTTAAACTAGATATTATTCATATATTTCATGAAATATCTCTCTAAACCATGCCACTAATGCCTAATAATCAAATGGGTATGCAATCCTTTCTTGCTATTTTTCCCTGCACAGATAATGATGTATGATGATGGGAATCACTACATAAATGCCAAAGATACGAGATTTCCAACACGTCAAAGAAACCAGGAGCCGTGAAGTGGATTTAGAAGCCTTAATGACCAACTATACGACGGGATATTTATTTTGGCCGTATAGTTTCCATCTACTTCATTAGGTCAAACAGAACAACTTTTGTGAAGGGACCCCTATATAAAGAGGCTTCGGGCGACGGGAAACAGCGCTTCTTTTCGACCTCAACTTTCCCTGCCACCAGAAGAATAGATCTAGATCTAAACCTCTAAACCCTTCTCCCCCACTGTAGCCATCTTCCACCACTTGTAATAGTAGATTCTTCTCCAACTAGCGACATTGTAAGAATATTTGCTATCAACCTTATGATCTCTATTACAATGTTTATGATTGTTGATTTCATCTCTGTGTGTGAGTAATTCTCCTTGGGCTAAGGGCTTTGGCCTAGCCATGTAGCTTTTTGCGCAATTATTTATCATAGATGGGATCATGTATTAGTTTGTATGACATGATGATTGTAGTACCCTCTCTTGCCTCAATCTAAGGACTTGTCAGGTACCCAAGACCACAAGGATTGATCCAAGTTATGGGAGTGTGAGTAATGACTGATCTGCAGGATGGGAACCCTAGTGAAAGAAGGGGTTGTACGGGTGTATGTGAGGAATTTACTTGGGATTAACAGTGACATCACTATGCATATCATTAGTTCTCTTTCTTCTATTGATGAGACTAGTAGGATATTGCTATAAGCGGTTGCGGAGGCGGTAGCAATTATGGATGCACTGCCAACATATAATTATCTTGCTCTAACAATTACATGCATACTTTATTATTATCTATTATTCCCATCAGATGTTGTTTGCAGCTACTGGTGAAAACCGAAGACCCTAGGCCCTATCTCTCTCCATCGTCAACAACAACAAAAAGATCGCAAACTCTTGGTCCGGTGAAAACACAAAATGTAGGGATTCATAGCAAGGAAAACAAAAAATATCTAACGCATGAACACACACAAGCCAAGATCTATCTATTAGATTGGAGCAACGAGTCGATAGAGTACTAACCCTCGAAGATCCAAAGTGGTTAACGAGATAGGATTCTCATTGGTGATGTAGTCGTTCACTTGCCGATCTCAAGATCGCGTAGACGATCCTTCCGGCGCCGCGTTGGCAGTGCTCCCGCAGTCGATCACACGTTCGGTACTCGATAAATACCTTCTCTCCCTTGTTCCAGTAGGTAGCGGAGGTTGTAGATCTCTCCTCGAGATTCCGACAGCACAACGGTATGGTGTCAGAAGTAGAGGTGAAATCCCACAGGACTTCGCCTAAGCTAGAGCGGGTATGGTGGAGTAGAGAGGGCCTCAGCGATCTAGAGTTTAGAGGGTCGAGGGGTGGAGGTAGCCGGTGGCTAGGAATTAGCTAGACGGCAGTTGTTTAGAGGAGATCTAGGGCGGCTGCAACTAGAGAGGGGGCGGAAGCCGACCTAGGGTTTCAAGTGTGGGGCAAGGGGGCGCCCCCTCCCCTATATTTATGAGAGGTAGAGGTGGTTTGGGGGAGGGGAGTCCTCCCCCAACTCCACCTTGTGGTCGGCGGCAAGGGAGGGAGGGAATCCTTCCCTAAGTGTGATTCCTTTTGTCCCTCCACTAGGCAACCATGTTGGGATTTGACTTTTCAAATTGGCGTTTGACTTTCAAACTATATTTTGATTTCTCTCTTTCCATTGCCTAGCCAACTGACCTAGGACATGATGCAACCATTCTACTTTATCATGAAACATCCATGTACCCTCCCCCCTCCGGATCGGTGGACCTTCTAGACCCTTCTAAAACATTCTGGTGATAACACCGAAATCATTTCCAAACTTCGGAATTGGACTTTCCTTATATGGATCTTATTATGTGGACCATTCCGGATCTCCTCGTGATGTCCTGGATCCAATCCGAGATTCCAAACAACATTCGGTTTCTTAACTCACTTTCCATATCTACTAAACAACATCGAATCCTTAAGTGTGTTTCCCTACGGTTCATGAATTATGCATACATGATCGAGACTCTTCTCCGATCAATAACCAATAGAGGAATCTGGAAATTCATATGGCTCCCACATATTTCTATGATTACTTTGTGATCGAATGAACCATTTATATATGATCCCAATTTCCCTTTGTCTCGCGATACTTTACTTATCCGAGGTTTAATTGTCGGTATCTCTGCATACCTAGTTCAACCTCATTACCGATAAGTACTCTTTACTCGTTCCTATGATATGTGATCCCTTGTGATCCAGTCACATGCTTGCAAGCAAATTGGATGACATTCCACCGAGAGGTCGCAGAGTATATCTATCCGTCATATGGATGGACAAATCCCACTCTTGATCCATGCACCTCAACACATACTTTCCGAACACTCAATGCCACCTTTATAACCACCCAGTTATGAAGTGGTGTTCGATGTCATCAAAGCATCCATATGGTGATGGTGATTAACATGATCCCATGGTCGAAGGATTTAGGTCACTATGTATTTGAAAGCTTATTGCAAGTGAACTATTTGAATGACTTGATTTTATGCTACGCTTAACTATAGGAGTATGTCCATCACATCATTCTCCTAATGATATGACCTTGTTATTAATAACATCTCAATGTTCATGATCAGGAAAGCATGATCATAAATTAACCAACAAGCAAGTTTAACAAGAGGCTTTACTAGGGACTCTTACATGTTTACAAATCACACAAGTATTAATGTTTCCATTTAATACAATTACTGCATGGGATGTAAACATTTATCATAAACATAAATATATGATAATAACCACTTTATTATTGCCTCTTGGGCATATCTCCAATAGTCTCCCACTTGCACTAGAGACAATAATCTAGTTTCAAACCTTTGTGCATTCAACACCTATGGATTTCTAGTGTTGTATGTACACGATTGCTAGTGGTTAACTGATTGTAATACCCCACCATTTAAGGTAAAGGCCCATGTGATTGCAATTCTAGTCCCTGGATCGAAATGCTAGCATCCATAGTTTAAGATGAAGTACACAGATACAAAGGTCATTATTACATCGTAATATCCAGAGATACATAGTTCTTACAAGTCATTAGCTCAAGGCTAATACATAGAGTTCACAATACTTAATAAAATAAATAAACTCTCATCTTCATGTTCCGCAGGCAAACATGTTGAGTGTAGACTCATAACCCTAGTCTCCATCAGAGTAACCTGCAACATCATAAGTTACAGCCACAGAGGGTCAATACATTTGGAATTGTATTGGCAAGTGATACCATAGTAGTATAGTAGCATCTAATAACTATATGAATTTGGCTAAGTGTAGTTCAGGCTGGCTTTGCTCAAAATAAGGTTTTTCTTATTAGTTCAAAACACTAAGTTTTTGTTTGACAAAAACACCCTAGTTCAACCACAAGTTTTAACTTAGAGAAATTGGGATGAGGACATCCTTGATTACTTCAATGTCTTTGAGGCTCAAAATGTCCGTTACCAGGGACACGGCTAAGTACTTAGGTTTTACCCTCTCGAGAGGTGGTGCACTTTCCCCACAAGACTCGACATGCATCGAGACGAGACTTTTCAGAAACATTCCCTTAGACCACCATGGACGCGTTCCATCCTATCAACCCTACCACCAACTGTCCATCTGGCTAAGTTCTTGCAACCTAGTTGGTCAAGGCAGAGCCCATATGCCATGTGGTTGCACTAGAAGCTTCTCAACACTAAACATCTCAAATCTATTTATTCCTGGGTGGCCATCCACAAGTGTGATACACAAGGTAAACCATAGACACGGGCCTTGTGTAACCACTGAAGATAAACCAATCTTCCCATTCCACCCAGGTGATTCATTCACATGTTGTTTTATTAATCAAAAACATAGTCATAGATTTTGCATAATATCATAGCATGAATATTCCACCCTTGTATTCTACTAGCTAGGCTAAGCATACTAGTATAACAAGTTTCTTAACTTAGGGAAAAGCTACTAAGACAATATCTATAGGATTTACCCAAGCATAGCATATTCTTAAAAAAATAACCATGCAAATCCTACTCAAAATATCACTAGTGCATAGATAAAATAATGGGACAAAAATATGAGAATCACTTGCCTTGATAGTTTGGGGAATAAGAACAATCCTCACAATCACACTCTCCACAAGCACCAAAATCTTGACCTCACCCCTTGCTAGCGATCGCTTGTTCTGCAGCCCTTGATTCGAGCTACAAATATTAGCAACCGATCCGGTAACACATACCCAGGTGCTACTGCGAGTACTTGTCTTCAAAATACTTGGGGTAGTTGCGCTTCCAATGGCCAGTCCCCTTACAATAATAGCACTCGGTATCAGACTTAGGGCCAGCTCGGGATTTATTTTTAGGTGCGGCAACAGTTTTGCCACCCTTATTTCATTTATGTTTACCCTTATTGTCTTTCTTGAAACCGGTGGTCTTATTGATCATCAACACTTGATGTTCTTTATTGATCTCCACCTCTGCAGTCTTAAGCATTGACAGAAGATCGGGGAGAGACTTCTTCTTGTCCTGCATGTTATAGTTCATCACGAAGCTCTTGTAGCTAGGTGGCAGAGATTGGAGAACACGATGTATGCCTAAGTCAATGGGAATCGATATTCCCAAGGACACAAGCTTATCGGCGTACCCAGACATTTTGAGTATGTGCTCACTAACAGAGTTGTTCTCTTCCATCATGCAGCTAAAGAACTTTTAAGAAGCATTATAACTCTCTACAGAAACATGGGTGTCGAAAATCATTTTTAACTCACCCATTGTATCAAAGGCATTTCTATTTTCGAAATGCTTTTGAAGTTCTAGCTCTAGCCCATACAGTATGCCGCAATGAACTAAGTTGTGGTCCTCCTGACGAGTCAAATAGATGTTCTTTTCCTTTTCAGGGGCATTATCAAGTGGTGGGGGGCTAGCGGCGCTTCTAGCACATATTTCTTTTGTGCAGTAGAGAGGAGAACCTAAAATTCATGGCCTAGTCAGTAAAGTTTCTACCATTCATCGCAAGTTTCTCTTTGTCCATGAAAACATTGAAATTAAAAGCAGGTGGTTCCATCTACAACAGAATTTGTAAAGTTTAGACTAAGTTTATGATAGATTGAGTTCAACTAATCCAAATTATGAATGAACTCCCACTCAAAAATGACATCCCTCGTGTCTTTTTGGTGATTACATGAACCAAATCCACTACACCAAGTCCGATCATCACGTGAGTCGGTGTAGCTTCAAAGGTGAGAATCTATATGGGCATCATATCAACATATGACTCATGCTTAAACTTTCGGTCTGTGTTTCGAGGCCATGTCTGTACATGCCAGGCTCGCCAAGTAAGAATCTTTGTATTTAGCGTGTGTAAAACTGTCTTACATCCAAAATATGATCGTGGATTCAAGAACACCCGATCATCATGTGATGTCTTGAAGCGCGAAACATAATCGTTGGATACTTAAGGGAGAATATATTTTTATCTTGATATCTAAATGAGGGATCATCTTATTATGCTAATAAAACGCCAAACAAGCAATATAAGATGCAACAAACATCATATGTGAAAAGTGAAATGATATGGTTCTTACACTTGATCATTATCATGTGCATTGTGGTATGATCTTTATCATTCCTTTGTGATTAAGGCCAAGGTCTATGGAACTTACATGTTAGGTGTGTTGTAAGAGTATCAACTATACATCTACTTACAACATTACCATATCATGACACTAGCACAGCAACAATCTAAACTAGACGCTTCTAATTTATCTGTTGTAAGTTTTACGTGGCTTAGGGCTTTTGAAGATAGAACCATTATTACCTAGAAACATGGAACCACAACGAGGATAATCAAATTATTAACAACTCGTTGTAAATTAGATATTGACTATAGTAGGAGAGATAGACACCCGCTAGCCACTTATGCAAAACTAGTTGCATGTCAAGCGTGGAACATGTCTCATGTGCGAGGACATGTAAAGTTTGTTCGAGACGCTTCATCCCACTATGCCATCGATATCAAAAGTACAAACAAGAATCAATAACATGATCATCATTGCCCACATACTCATATGTGTACTACCCATGCAAAGCATCTAGGCATAGATCTGGCTCTGATACCACTGTCGGGTTCGCAACATAGAAAACAAAAAAATCCTATGATAGGAACAACTAAGTACCAAGATCTATCTACTAGATACAACCAACGGGTGGATATACATCCATAAAGAAAATACCATTGTAGACCAACAAAGTTTAACGAGGTTGTACTCATGGATGATGTAGACGAACGCTTGACGATCTCAAGATCAAGAAGAAGTCCAGCGCTGCAAAACAGCAGTGCATCCGTGCTCACACACACGTTCAAACCACCGAGCAACCTCCGCCTCCTCGCTCCAGTGATGCAGCGGAAGCAACAACTCTTTTCAAACAAAAATCCACCGGGAACATGTATCTCGCTAAGCCGAGACCATAGGGGATAAACTAGAGGGGAGAGAGATCCTTCACGAGGAGGTGTGAGTATGAGAGAGGGAGAGGGGGGCTTTATATAGGAGGAGGGGGGAACCCCCAAGTGGTGTGGCTAGCAGCCAAGGAGGCTTCCCCCACCCCTTCGTCCTTTATGTGGGTGGAGCTCCCACTCACAATTTTGCCCCTCCATTTCTCCACTCAACAACCCTCTCATATTCCCATTAAATTTCCACCAAATTTAATGTAATCAATCTTTAAACAAAACTCCTTTTATATATTTATTCAGAATTTTGTCAATCACATTAATTAACAAAAATTCACATAAAACCCCTTGCTAGTATTCTATTTCACATGTAGAAACACTTTCAGCAATTTCACCAGAAATAATTCCGGTGTCTAGTGAAATAAATTCATGCGCTTTGTAAATATTTTTGTCTAGAAACTATTTTTCCAAATGGTCTCGGTGTCTCTTAAGTGTGTCACCCTACGGTTCGCGAATAATGCAGACATGATTGAGACCCCTCTCGGATAAATAATCATAAGCGGGACCTGGAGATCCATACTGACTCCCACACATTTAACGATAACTTCTTGTGATCATGAGAACCTTTTACGCTATTAACTTAATCCCTTTGTCTCGCGATATATTACATTTCCGATATTCGATCATCGGTATCTTCATACCTAGTTTGATCTCGTTACCAACATGTACTGTTTTCTCGTTCCTATGATATAACATTCTAGTGATCATATCACTTACTTTCAAGCTGACTAATGTCATATCAACGAGAGGGCCCAGAGTATATCTGCCCGTCATCGGGATGGAAAAATTCCACTCTTCATCCATGAAGCCTATACATAACACCTTCATAGAACTGAACCCACCTTTATAGTCACGCTGTTATGGGTGACATTTGATTTTATCAAGATACTCTTCTAGTGTTAGTGATTGACATGATCTCATGGTCTATGGATCAGGATTACTTCGTATGATGTTATAGCAATATAAACACAATGACTTTGATCATAATGCTATACTTCGGATGATTTTTTTTCGATCTACTTCGGATGAATGTTGATCACACCATTCCAATAATGTTGAGACCTCGTTACCAACAACATCCAATGTCCATGATCAGGAAACCTTAATCATCTTGTTAATCAACGAGCTAGTTTATAAGAGAGGCATAACTAAGAACTTTCCATTTGTTTATTAAACACACATGTATTATCGTTTTCGTATTAATACAATTATATCATGCAAAATAAACATCTGTCATATACTTGGAATATACATAATGACAACTTTATTATTGCCTCCTAGGGCACATTGCCTTCACAAAGAAGATTAGATTAGGAATTATTTAGTAATTAGTTTAGGTTTTCTTTTTATTACTTTTTGTAATTTTACTCATTTTCTTTGAATATGTATAAATACAATGTAATATTGTAATCCCTTTTAATAAAGTTAAATTCTTTCTTTTCTTGTAAAGTCAATTACTCTTATATTTCATTTGTACTTGTAATTGTGAGGATAATGAATATTTTTTCCATAGTTAGAATAAAGTGTAATTTATTATTTTATATTCTTAAGTTTGTAACTATTATATAATATTTATTAATAAGAATTCAATTCTTATTTATCTGTAGAAACTTTAGTATTCTTTATTCTTTATTGTATTTCATTTTTTAATTCCTTTTAACTTATGTATTGTTTATAATTATTTATAATTCAAATTTTTCCCTCATAATTGAATAAATTAATGGAGGTCATGTAAAAATTCATCCCACTCACCTCAGATGACACTAAACCTAATTCATTGGAGTGAAAGAATTCTGATCACTCTAGTCTTTTAATTTGGCAAAACAATTATCCCAATTTTCAGATGCATGCATGAAGATGCACAAAATTCTAAATCTACCCTTCGTTTAGTCCTAAATGCTAGGATGTTACAAGTTTGGAGCCCAATGTCCAACCTCGCCGCACACAAAGCAGGGATCATGTGACTTGTCCATCTTATTCTTTTTGAACTTGGTAGTATGAACAACCTTGTTCTTCCCCTTGAACTTGTTGTGGAAGTTCTTTTGCAGTACATTGGCGCTTGACTCGGGTGCCTCGGCTCCCTTTGGGTGTGCGTATTTTGCCTTTGCCTTTTCCTCAAGGTCTAGAAAACTAATGAGAGTTTCAACAGACATCTTTTTCCTCTAGTGTTTGAGGTTAGTGGCAACACTCCTACAGGATTGAGGAAGCTTTGCAATAATGCATCCCACAACAAATTTGCCAGGAAACGCACTGTAGAGGGAGAGTCCCAACCTTTATACAACATAAGGTGGTGTCCCATGTGTTTACAATGCTAGTCCCTGGATCAATAGCTAGCATCCACAGTTAAGATGTAATATCAAGAAACAAAGGTCATATCATAACTTTATAACCAGGAATAACATAATTTTATTACATCATACATAGCTCATTTGGCTATTACATTACATTGCAGCGGAATAACTATAGTCATGGGTCCTTCATCTTCAAAGTGCCACAGGCAGATGTTGGTTGTAGACTTTGTAATCCTAATCAATCAATCTTCACTAAATTCACTCAATCCTGCAACATTACAAGTTACAGCCACAAGGGTCAATACATTTGAATTGTATTGGCAATCTCCACTACTACGTATAATATGAGTGGATCCTATCAATACATGCATATTTGGCTAAGTAGAGTTTAAGGCTCATTTGCATAAAGCAATATTCATCCTATCTTTTCAAAATGGTTTTGGTCCTTTGTCAAACCTCCTTTTCCAAGTTCCTTGAACTCCTTGGTAGAAACTCAAGTGTTCAAGTCCTTGTCAAAAATCCCTTGAGCTACTTGGTAACCCCAAGTGCAACAAGTTATATAAAAATCTCATGAGTTCCTTGGTAACCCCAAGTATTCAAGTCCATAAAAGTTTTTCTTTTTAGAAATTAGAATGTCAAGATCTCCCATAGTTCAAACTTTAGTTGCTCAGTATTGTCCATAACCGGGGACATGGCTAAGTACTTATATTTTATTATCTTCTTCAGAAGGAGTACGCTTTACCCACATGTCATAATCCCATCTTGTCGCCACCAGTGGCCACTGGATTAGTACTCACCAAGATGGAGTACTGGCAGATTGAGAATGTGACGAAGTCTTTCCAAAGGGTCCTCCCATACACCATTGCTAGCTTGTCTTCAGCACCCATGAAGCATTCCAGATCCCCATGTCCAGTAAACTGAAGACAATGCATGGGTCTTCCCAATGTAGTTGACTAAGCCAGAGCCATAATAGCATGTGGTTGCACACGAAAGCCACAATTGGAGAAACATGTTCAATCTCTAAGTTTCCTGGGTGGTTTCCTTTGGAGCACAACACAAAGAGATTGCCATAGACATGGTTCCTTTTGTTGCCACCTTCTCCAATACTCAAAGTATCCTTGGCCACCCAGGTGGTTCATTGAGTCCTTGTTTTATTATATAAAATTACAAGTCCTTTTTTCAACTTCATAAAATCTCAACATGTATCTCTTTTCAAAATATAGCATGGCTAAGCATGTATCAACTACATTGTTTTTACTAAGGTATATACATGGAATCCTATTAGGATTTAGCATAGCATAAGAATAGAAAATTCTTTTCATGCATGTTTTCAAAAATCCACTAAGTAATAGAAAATAGTAGGACTTCAGATGATAGTGTAACTTGCCTTTTTGGTCGGGAATGATGGTTCACTCCTTGATCTTGCTAGTCTCTCACTTTGCTAATTTCACTACAATCAATCAAGCAAACTCTATATCAACTAGCATTCCAAATAATCAAACAAACATTTCACACACATAAAACTATGGGATCTAAGTCATGCTTGTGAGAATGCAAGAGATGGTTCTATTTGCAAGGATGGTCTCCACTAGGCTTCTAAACTTGGTAAGGTTCAAGTTGGTCATTTTCCAAAGTGGTTAAGTCATTTGCAAAAGAGTTTTGCTTAAAAACCATTTTTAAATCCATTCATCATTTTATGTGGTGAAAAATGTTTTTATCAAAACAAAACTTTTAAATTTTTCACCAAATGAGTTGCTAGTTTGCAAAACTTGGTGTTTTGGGTCAGTAGGTTTGATCCAAACCATTTTCCCAAAGTTTTACTCAAAATCATTTTCATAACAAAAACCTTTATTTTCATTTGACTAGAAATGACTAAATCATGTTTTCCATCCTAGACTTTACCAAAATAATTTTCCAAACTATTGATAGGTTCCTAGGGTTAGTAAGTTCACCATAAACTATTTTGCCAAGGTTTCAAACTTAAAAACATTTTTGAATCATTTTTCTAGTCTTAACAAGCATACAAATGTTTCTGCAAAATCAACCAATCTAATAGATACTATTTGCTAAACCAAAGGCATGGTTGGCTAGGGTTTGTCCTACTGATTCCAACGATACCAAATTTGCAATTTTTGGACGTGTGGATCAAAAGTTAGAGGGTTTTCAAAATCATACCTAAATCAGATTTCAAATTCTAATCCCAATCCATCTGGTGACACGCGGCGCAACGTTATTCGCTGGTACCGATTCGGTCGGATCGGCAGACACAGTGCGTTGGATCTAATCAAATCGTGCGGTCCAGAAAACGTACCCCTTCGCTGCTTAAGTGATCTATCGCAAGCGTCGGATCGAGATCCTACGGTGCTAGCGTGCTCGACCATTTGCGAGCGGCGCCGGCGGTGGCTAGCGGCGGCGACGGTCAGACAGTGGCGACGCTGGCAAAACAGGAAGCAAGAGAGGGAGGGAGTAGGCTCACCGAGATCACAGGAGGCTGGGGGAGCTCAACGTGTGGTCGATGAGGCACGAGGCGCACGTTCGTAGGAGTAATCGCTCGTTGGAGTTCGTTCTGGCGACGGCGTGCTCTGGTCGCGGTCGGAGACGATGCTGTGGTTCACCCCGAGACAAAACAGAGACGCGGTTAGATGCACAGGATCCAGGCAAAGCTGTGTGCGTGAACTAGAGGGTGCGGGGCGGTCTGAAACTACCTGGGTGCTTGCCGGAGTTGAAGACAGACGCGGCGGCGAGGTCGGAGCTTGTCGAAGACGGATCCCTGGGGCGCCCGCGGTCGAACTGAGGGCACAGGAAGATGCGTCCGGAGGTGGGGAATCTCCTAGTGTGCTCAGGGAGGCAGGAGGTGGCTGTGGTTTGTCGGAATTCACCGGAGGAGCTCGCCGGAACAGCGGCGGTGCAGGGCCAATTCGAGGCAGCCTGGTGGCGATGTGGCGTTGGAGTTTGAGGGAAAAGACCGAGGGAGGATAGGTGCTTATGTACGCATGGTCGGGGGCGAGATTAACGCAGCCATTAAGAGGAATTAAGCGCGCAGGTTGAATGACAGTGAACGGCAGCGAGGTTTGGGGGGAGGTGGTCGCGCGGGTGAGGAGGATGAACAGGGAGGTGGGGTCCAGTCGTCAGTGGGAAAAGAAGTGAGAGGGAGGTCCACCAGTCAGTGTCACTGCGGGTTAACAAATTGGTGCGAACCGTTTTTCTTCGGGGGAGGGGAGTTAGGCTGTTTCTGGGCTGTTGGGCTGGCCGGCTGGGCTGGCTCCTTTGCACTATATTTTTTTCTGTCTGAATGATTTAACCTTTTCTATTTCCATTTACTGATTTGAAATTCCAAACAACATTCAAACATTCAAACAATTCAAACAATCACCAAACTTTGCAACTATGAATTTGGTTCTGTTCAGTAACATAAGCCAAATTCCGAAACCAAAAATAATATTTTAAATCTGTTTAGGTTCCATTCATTAATTAATTAAAATGGACCAAGGTTTATTAATCAAATAGGGTTTGATTTATTTATTAAAATCCTCATTTGAAATCCAAATATTTTCAAAACCTAATCAGTAGGTTTTATTTGGAAATAAAAGATATTTGAGAATCTTGTTTAAAACAAAATAACATTTTTATTTTATGGTCCATTAACAATTAAATAAAATGGGTCTTAGTTATTAAATCAAATAGGATTTGTTTTATTAAAATCTTTATTTTGAAATCTAAAATAAAACCAAAACACTTCAGTAGGTTTTATTTAAGAATATAAAATATTTGGAAAACTTATTTAAAATAAATAAATAAGTTTTAGTGTTTATTTAAAATGGGAAAATCCATTATTTAAATAAAATTGGATATTAAATCCTTATTATTTTATTTAAATAAACCTTTACTATTTTTAATCAAAACAAAACATTTTATTTCAAATATTGGCCAAGGTTTAATTTGGCTTTTTAAATAATCCTTTATTTATGAAACTTCTATTTCTTTTGAAAACCAAATCCTTTTATTTAAAAGATCAAAAATAGCAATTCCAAAACATTTTATTTTCCTTTTATTAAATGTTTATCTTTTTAAATCTCTTTAGGATTTTATTTGATCCAAATTGGTTTGAAGTTCCAATTTGAATTCAAAAAGTTTCTTCTCACTCTGAAAATCAAACAAAGTTTTATTTTATTCATTTATTTTCACATTACAAGATTTGGAAAATCTTGGGATGTGACACGCACACTTCAGGAACTCAAGTTCTTTTGCAATGCACTGAATCTCATGATCTTGTTCAACAATAGAATGGTTTTCAACCATCCTGTAGTCATGAAACTGCTCCATGGCATACAGTTCACTGTCAGCATCAGTAACACCAAATTTTCCTTCGAGTGCATCCCATAGTTCTTTGGCATTGGGCATATGTAAATATGCATCAACCAGCTTGTCCCCAATGACGCTTATGACACAACCCACAAAGAATATGGTGGTCTCCCTGAACTCCTTCTCCTGATCAGGAGTAATCGTTCCTTTAGGATTACCAGTCGATGCCTAGAAGGCGTCCATAGCCATCAGCCAGAGGGTAAAGTTGGTTTGCCAATGCTTAAAGTGCGACCCGTAAACGGGTTCAATTTCAGACAAGCGGCAAAGCCTTGACGCGAAAACAGCCTAAAATAAGGTTTTTGGATTGTTGAAATAATTAACAGTTTTCGCATTAATTTAATCCAAGTATAAATCATAAGAGAACAATTTCCAAAATTAACTAGCATACGCATAGTAAACATGCACCATATAGGCAAGTGAAAACCTAGCACATCTACGCATACTGCAATACTAGTAATCAACATAGGAAATATCAGGAGGGTAAAGAACACGTTCGAGTTCGTCGATGGTAATGACCAGTAGCGCAACAGAAGTGGATCCACCACCGGAGGCAGCAGCTGTCTTCTTGGCAGCTTCATCCGACATGGCGATGGAGTTGAGGAAGCCAGACGTAGAGGATGGAGAAGAACTTGAGCAGTCGCTCCAAAACGCTCCCCAAAAACCATATCACCTCTCTCCCGGTGCAGGATCAGAGAGACGGGGTTTTGGAGGCCTGCTCTCCCAGACGGCCGTGCACGCAGCCGGTGGGATGGAGTAGCAGAGGGCATCATAGAGATGTGGAACGGTGATGCGCAGGTAGTGATGGTTGTGAAATATAGGCATCCACGTCCGCATTTAAACTAGATATTATTCATATATTTCATGAAATATCTCTCTAAACCATGCCACTAATGCCTAATAATCAAATGGGTATGCAATCCTTTCTTGCTATTTTTCCCTGCACAGATAATGATGTATGATGATGGGAATCACTACATAAATGCCAAAGATACGAGATTTCCAACACGTCAAAGAAACCAGGAGCCGTGAAGTGGATTTAGAAGCCTTAATGACCAACTATACGACGGGATATTTATTTTGGCCGTATAGTTTCCATCTACTTCATTAGGTCAAACAGAACAACTTTTGTGAAGGGACCCCTATATAAAGAGGCTTCGGGCGACGGGAAACAGCGCTTCTTTTCGACCTCAACTTTCCCTGCCACCAGAAGAATAGATCTAGATCTAAACCTCTAAACCCTTCTCCCCCACTGTAGCCATCTTCCACCACTTGTAATAGTAGATTCTTCTCCAACTAGCGACATTGTAAGAATATTTGCTATCAACCTTATGATCTCTATTACAATGTTTATGATTGTTGATTTCATCTCTGTGTGTGAGTAATTCTCCTTGGGCTAAGGGCTTTGGCCTAGCCATGTAGCTTTTTGCGCAATTATTTATCATAGATGGGATCATGTATTAGTTTGTATGACATGATGATTGTAGTACCCTCTCTTGCCTCAATCTAAGGACTTGTCAGGTACCCAAGACCACAAGGATTGATCCAAGTTATGGGAGTGTGAGTAATGACTGATCTGCAGGATGGGAACCCTAGTGAAAGAAGGGGTTGTACGGGTGTATGTGAGGAATTTACTTGGGATTAACAGTGACATCACTATGCATATCATTAGTTCTCTTTCTTCTATTGATGAGACTAGTAGGATATTGCTATAAGCGGTTGCGGAGGCGGTAGCAATTATGGATGCACTGCCAACATATAATTATCTTGCTCTAACAATTACATGCATACTTTATTATTATCTATTATTCCCATCAGATGTTGTTTGCAGCTACTGGTGAAAACCGAAGACCCTAGGCCCTATCTCTCTCCATCGTCAACAACAACAAAAAGATCGCAAACTCTTGGTCCGGTGAAAACACAAAATGTAGGGATTCATAGCAAGGAAAACAAAAAATATCTAACGCATGAACACACACAAGCCAAGATCTATCTATTAGATTGGAGCAACGAGTCGATAGAGTACTAACCCTCGAAGATCCAAAGTGGTTAACGAGATAGGATTCTCATTGGTGATGTAGTCGTTCACTTGCCGATCTCAAGATCGCGTAGACGATCCTTCCGGCGCCGCGTTGGCAGTGCTCCCGCAGTCGATCACACGTTCGGTACTCGATAAATACCTTCTCTCCCTTGTTCCAGTAGGTAGCGGAGGTTGTAGATCTCTCCTCGAGATTCCGACAGCACAACGGTATGGTGTCAGAAGTAGAGGTGAAATCCCACAGGACTTCGCCTAAGCTAGAGCGGGTATGGTGGAGTAGAGAGGGCCTCAGCGATCTAGAGTTTAGAGGGTCGAGGGGTGGAGGTAGCCGGTGGCTAGGAATTAGCTAGACGGCAGTTGTTTAGAGGAGATCTAGGGCGGCTGCAACTAGAGAGGGGGCGGAAGCCGACCTAGGGTTTCAAGTGTGGGGCAAGGGGGCGCCCCCTCCCCTATATTTATGAGAGGTAGAGGTGGTTTGGGGGAGGGGAGTCCTCCCCCAACTCCACCTTGTGGTCGGCGGCAAGGGAGGGAGGGAATCCTTCCCTAAGTGTGATTCCTTTTGTCCCTCCACTAGGCAACCATGTTGGGATTTGACTTTTCAAATTGGCGTTTGACTTTCAAACTATATTTTGATTTCTCTCTTTCCATTGCCTAGCCAACTGACCTAGGACATGATGCAACCATTCTACTTTATCATGAAACATCCATGTACCCTCCCCCCTCCGGATCGGTGGACCTTCTAGACCCTTCTAAAACATTCTGGTGATAACACCGAAATCATTTCCAAACTTCGGAATTGGACTTTCCTTATATGGATCTTATTATGTGGACCATTCCGGATCTCCTCGTGATGTCCTGGATCCAATCCGAGATTCCAAACAACATTCGGTTTCTTAACTCACTTTCCATATCTACTAAACAACATCGAATCCTTAAGTGTGTTTCCCTACGGTTCATGAATTATGCATACATGATCGAGACTCTTCTCCGATCAATAACCAATAGAGGAATCTGGAAATTCATATGGCTCCCACATATTTCTATGATTACTTTGTGATCGAATGAACCATTTATATATGATCCCAATTTCCCTTTGTCTCGCGATACTTTACTTATCCGAGGTTTAATTGTCGGTATCTCTGCATACCTAGTTCAACCTCATTACCGATAAGTACTCTTTACTCGTTCCTATGATATGTGATCCCTTGTGATCCAGTCACATGCTTGCAAGCAAATTGGATGACATTCCACCGAGAGGTCGCAGAGTATATCTATCCGTCATATGGATGGACAAATCCCACTCTTGATCCATGCACCTCAACACATACTTTCCGAACACTCAATGCCACCTTTATAACCACCCAGTTATGAAGTGGTGTTCGATGTCATCAAAGCATCCATATGGTGATGGTGATTAACATGATCCCATGGTCGAAGGATTTAGGTCACTATGTATTTGAAAGCTTATTGCAAGTGAACTATTTGAATGACTTGATTTTATGCTACGCTTAACTATAGGAGTATGTCCATCACATCATTCTCCTAATGATATGACCTTGTTATTAATAACATCTCAATGTTCATGATCAGGAAAGCATGATCATAAATTAACCAACAAGCAAGTTTAACAAGAGGCTTTACTAGGGACTCTTACATGTTTACAAATCACACAAGTATTAATGTTTCCATTTAATACAATTACTGCATGGGATGTAAACATTTATCATAAACATAAATATATGATAATAACCACTTTATTATTGCCTCTTGGGCATATCTCCAATAGTCTCCCACTTGCACTAGAGACAATAATCTAGTTTCAAACCTTTGTGCATTCAACACCTATGGATTTCTAGTGTTGTATGTACACGATTGCTAGTGGTTAACTGATTGTAATACCCCACCATTTAAGGTAAAGGCCCATGTGATTGCAATTCTAGTCCCTGGATCGAAATGCTAGCATCCATAGTTTAAGATGAAGTACACAGATACAAAGGTCATTATTACATCGTAATATCCAGAGATACATAGTTCTTACAAGTCATTAGCTCAAGGCTAATACATAGAGTTCACAATACTTAATAAAATAAATAAACTCTCATCTTCATGTTCCGCAGGCAAACATGTTGAGTGTAGACTCATAACCCTAGTCTCCATCAGAGTAACCTGCAACATCATAAGTTACAGCCACAGAGGGTCAATACATTTGGAATTGTATTGGCAAGTGATACCATAGTAGTATAGTAGCATCTAATAACTATATGAATTTGGCTAAGTGTAGTTCAGGCTGGCTTTGCTCAAAATAAGGTTTTTCTTATTAGTTCAAAACACTAAGTTTTTGTTTGACAAAAACACCCTAGTTCAACCACAAGTTTTAACTTAGAGAAATTGGGATGAGGACATCCTTGATTACTTCAATGTCTTTGAGGCTCAAAATGTCCGTTACCAGGGACACGGCTAAGTACTTAGGTTTACCCTCTCGAGAGGTGGTGCACTTTCCCCACAAGACTCGACATGCATCGAGACGAGACTTTTCAGAAACATTCCCTTAGACCACCATGGACGCGTTCCATCCTATCAACCCTACCACCAACTGTCCATCTGGCTAAGTTCTTGCAACCTAGTTGGTCAAGGCAGAGCCCATATGCCATGTGGTTGCACTAGAAGCTTCTCAACACTAAACATCTCAAATCTATTTATTCCTGGGTGGCCATCCACAAGTGTGATACACAAGGTAAACCATAGACACGGGCCTTGTGTAACCACTGAAGATAAACCAATCTTCCCATTCCACCCAGGTGATTCATTCACATGTTGTTTTATTAATCAAAAACATAGTCATAGATTTTGCATAATATCATAGCATGAATATTCCACCCTTGTATTCTACTAGCTAGGCTAAGCATACTAGTATAACAAGTTTCTTAACTTAGGGAAAAGCTACTAAGACAATATCTATAGGATTTACCCAAGCATAGCATATTCTTAAAAAAATAACCATGCAAATCCTACTCAAAATATCACTAGTGCATAGATAAAATAATGGGACAAAAATATGAGAATCACTTGCCTTGATAGTTTGGGGAATAAGAACAATCCTCACAATCACACTCTCCACAAGCACCAAAATCTTGACCTCACCCCTTGCTAGCGATCGCTTGTTCTGCAGCCCTTGATTCGAGCTACAAATATTAGCAACCGATCCGGTAACACATACCCAGGTGCTACTGCGAGTACTTGTCTTCAAAATACTTGGGGTAGTTGCGCTTCCAATGGCCAGTCCCCTTACAATAATAGCACTCGGTATCAGACTTAGGGCCAGCTCGGGATTTATTTTTAGGTGCGGCAACAGTTTTGCCACCCTTATTTCATTTCTGTTTACCCTTATTGTCTTTCTTGAAACCGGTGGTCTTATTGATCATCAACACTTGATGTTCTTTATTGATCTCCACCTCTGCAGTCTTAAGCATTGACAGAAGATCGGGGAGAGACTTCTTCTTGTCCTGCATGTTATAGTTCATCACGAAGCTCTTGTAGCTAGGTGGCAGAGATTGGAGAACACGATGTATGCCTAAGTCAATGGGAATCGATATTCCCAAGGACACAAGCTTATCGGCGTACCCAGACATTTTGAGTATGTGCTCACTAACAGAGTTGTTCTCTTCCATCATGCAGCTAAAGAACTTTTAAGAAGCATTATAACTCTCTACAGAAACATGGGTGTCGAAAATCATTTTTAACTCACCCATTGTATCAAAGGCATTTCTATTTTCGAAATGCTTTTGAAGTTCTAGCTCTAGCCCATACAGTATGCCGCAATGAACTAAGTTGTGGTCCTCCTGACGAGTCAAATAGATGTTCTTTTCCTTTTCAGGGGCATTATCAAGTGGTGGGGGGCTAGCGGCGCTTCTAGCACATATTTCTTTTGTGCAGTAGAGAGGAGAACCTAAAATTCATGGCCTAGTCAGTAAAGTTTCTACCATTCATCGCAAGTTTCTCTTTGTCCATGAAAACATTGAAATTAAAAGCAGGTGGTTCCATCTACAACAGAATTTGTAAAGTTTAGACTAAGTTTATGATAGATTGAGTTCAACTAATCCAAATTATGAATGAACTCCCACTCAAAAATGACATCCCTCGTGTCTTTTTGGTGATTACATGAACCAAATCCACTACACCAAGTCCGATCATCACGTGAGTCGGTGTAGCTTCAAAGGTGAGAATCTATATGGGCATCATATCAACATATGACTCATGCTTAAACTTTCGGTCTGTGTTTCGAGGCCATGTCTGTACATGCCAGGCTCGCCAAGTAAGAATCTTTGTATTTAGCGTGTGTAAAACTGTCTTACATCCAAAATATGATCGTGGATTCAAGAACACCCGATCATCATGTGATGTCTTGAAGCGCGAAACATAATCGTTGGATACTTAAGGGAGAATATATTTTTATCTTGATATCTAAATGAGGGATCATCTTATTATGCTAATAAAACGCCAAACAGCAATATAGATGCAACAAACATCATATGAAAAAGTGAAATGATATGGTTCTTACACTTGATCATTATCATGTGCATTGTGGTATGATCTTTATCATTCCTTTGTGATTAAGGCCAAGGTCTATGGAACTTACATGTTAGGTGTGTTGTAAGAGTATCACTATACATCTACTTACAACATTACCATATCATGACACTAGCACAGCAACAATCTAAACTAGACGCTTCTAATTTATCTGTTGTAAGTTTTACGTGGCTTAGGGCTTTTGAAGATAGAACCATTATTACCTAGAAACATGGAACCACAACGAGGATAATCAAATTATTAACAACTCGTTGTAAATTAGATATTGACTATAGTAGGAGAGATAGCCACCCGCTAGCCACTTATGCAAATGTAAAGTTTGTTCGAGACGCTTCATCCCACTATGCCATCGATATCAAAAGTACAAACAAGAATCAATAACATGATCATCATTGCCCACATACTCATATGTGTACTACCCATGCAAAGCATCTAGGCATAGATCTGGCTCTGATACCACTGTCGGGTTCGCAACATAGAAAACAAAAAAATCCTATGATAGGAACAACTAAGTACCAAGATCTATCTACTAGATACAACCAACGGGTGGATATACATCCATAAAGAAAATACCATTGTAGACCAACAAAGTTTAACGAGGTTGTACTCATGGATGATGTAGACGAACGCTTGACGATCTCAAGATCAAGAAGAAGTCCAGCGCTGCAAAACAGCAGTGCATCCGTGCTCACACACACGTTCAAACCACCGAGCAACCTCCGCCTCCTCGCTCCAGTGATGCAGCGGAAGCAACAACTCTTTTCAAACAAAAATCCACCGGGAACATGTATCTCGCTAAGCCGAGACCATAGGGGATAAACTAGAGGGGAGAGAGATCCTTCACGAGGAGGTGTGAGTATGAGAGAGGGAGAGGGGGGCTTTATATAGGAGGAGGGGGGGGAACCCCCAAGTGGTGTGGCTAGCAGCCAAGGAGGCTTCCCCCACCCCTTCGTCCTTTATGTGGGTGGAGCTCCCACTCACAATTTGCCCCTCCATTTCTCCACTCAACAACCCTCTCATATTCCCATTAAATTTCCACCAAATTTAATGTAATCAATCTTTAAACAAAACTCCTTTATATATTTATTCAGAATTTTGTCAATCACATTAATTAACAAAAATCACATAAAACCCCTTGCTAGTATTCTATTTCA
>CAJUWN010000045.1:0-21194 GCA_910589765.1 Avena atlantica
CATGGTGAAAGGACTATATTTTCCATGCTATTTGGTAATGATGACAATCCCACTATGGTTAAACCGTGTACTTGAGTTTCAGGAAAAATGCTTTTGATGATTCCTATGAATTTTGTGGATGCTCTCTATGGGATCTCGTGAAGACGGCGGCCTTTAGTTTTTCTATTTTCTCTCTTTTTATTGCTTTAGGTCGCCGTACTATCAAGAGGGGGTCCATCTCGGAAGGCTGTGGGAAATCACTTGTTCTTGCACAAACCTCATATGCACCGCCACAGCCATCCTACTTTTCTGCGAGAGAGCGAGGTTCTGATCTGCTGGAGCCATTTCTGTCTGATCGGAACTTCCGGCCAGGCGCCGGAAGTTCCGCTCAGGGATTTTCTGTGGGAAGATATGAAACTAAGTTCCGATCCAACTTCCGCTGGAACTTCCGGCCAGCTCCCAGTACCTTCTGTGTGGGTATGCTTTATTTGCCGGAACTTCCATCAGAAGTTCCGGTGAGGAATTTATGTTACTTCTTCCAGAAAGTTCCTAAGCGGAACTTCCGGTCATACATGTCTCGCGACCCAGATGTTCTGCCCCTAGTTCTGCTCCGAGTTCCGCTGAAAATCAGTATGCTTCTGTTCGAAGTGTTCTATTTGACGGAACTTGGGCCAGAACTTGCATCGGAGGTTTCGTCGGAACTTCCGGTCATTTGACCGGAACTTCCGGTCAGCTTTTGGAGCGGGCGTCAATGGATGATGACCGTTGAAGCCTTGCTGGGCAGAACTTCCGGTCACTCACCGGAAGTTCGGTGAGGTCGCGGAAGCTCCAACGGTTCAGCGCGGAGGGAGCCTATTTAAGGCGCCCTCCTTCTTCCTCCCACCAACTTGAAATTTTCTCTCTCCTCCATTAATGCTCGAGCTTCACCTCACTAGATCTCTCTCCCTAGCCACTCAAATCACTTGATCTTTTGAGAGGTGAGGGAGGTGACCTAGATCTACACTTCCACCAAAGAAGATTTGATTTTCCCCACCTATCCTTTGTGGATCTTGTTGCTCTTGGGTTTCTTGAAACCCTAGACGGTGTAGGGCATCCTCGGAGCTAAGGGCTTGTGCTGTAAAGCTCCGTGGTGTCGTTGAGGGCCTCCAATTGAGTTGTGGAGCTTCCCCTCACCCTTGTTGTAAAGGTTTCAGTTGGCGCCTTCAAGGTCACCGGTTAGTGGATTGTGAGGCCTCCTTTGTGGGGGAGCTCACCAGAGAAGAAGGTGGGGCCTTTGTGGCGCTCGGGTGACCTTGTGTGGCCCCAACACCTCTCCAACATAGACGTAGCTCCCTTGGGAGTGAACTACGGGAATTACATCTCCGTGTCCCCGCTCTGGTTATCTCGTTCCCTACCTTTACTTCTTGCTCCTTACCGTTCGTGTGGTTGTTGTAAGTTATCTTGCATATAGGTTGCTCACCTAGTTGCACATCTAGATAACTTTCTTTCTTGCCAAGCCTAAAAGTGTGAAATAAATTAAAAATTGGTAGTCGCCTATTCACCCCCCTCTAGTCGATTCAAAGTCAGTACTTTCAATTGGTATCAGATTCAAGGATCTTATTTTGGGCTTTACCGCCTAAGAGACAATGGCCGACAAAGGGGGTAGTGAAACTGCAAACCCCAAGAACTTGGCCACCATGGATGACCTCAAGCAATTGGAGACATCCATGATGTCCAAGTTCGAGGAAATGATGACTATCTTTCAGTCTCTCAAGCCAAACCCCATGGTTGCTCTTGACACACCCCAAACCACGGAGCTTCCTCCCACCATTACCGTGACCGCCCCCGGGGTGAATCCCGTGGCCGTCACCACTCACTTGGGACTTGGTTTTGTTGCTCAAACATCTACCAAGGTTCCAAGTGAGAACATCGAGGAGCCCAAGAACTCAACTTCCAAAGAGGAAAATGGAGGAAAGGACTACTCGGCGGTGCCCCCACCGCCAAAGTACACTCCGGATCCACCCATTCCCATGCCACACATCATTCCTCAAGGAGCACCGCCTATGTTAGATACTTCAAATTCCGCCAATTGGCAATATCTAATGCGCTCACATATTTCCAGCTCTTCTGTTGAGTTAATGAGGATTGTGGAGGATGGGTTCTCTCCACATGACCCAAAGAAGTTGACACGAGGTGAAGTGGTGGACAAGCAACTCAATTCCATGGCTTTGGGGATGATTCAAAAGGCCTTGACTCCAAAGGACTTTGCTCACATTCGCCAATTCAACACCGCCAAGGAAGCATGGGATCAACTCACCGAGCTATTTGTTGGGAATGCAAGCATCCAAGGCTCCAAGTTCGATGAAGTCAACAACGAGTGCGATGGTTTCACTATGCAAGATGATGAGACTCCCGAAGATATGTATAGGCGGATTAAGGTCCTTTGTTGCACTATGAGGGATCTTGGGGTCACCTATGTTGATGACAAGTTCATGAAGAGGAAGTTCATTCAATCTCTCCTTCCGTTTAAAGAACAAAAGCTCAACTCTATCAAGGGAAGAACCAAATTTCACCTAATGACCTCCCAAGAAGTATTGAGTGAAGTGATTGCCATGACCATTGCCAAGAATAATGCGGAGTCCAACCATGCTAGGGCCATTGGATCAACCAAAGTGAATCTTGCTTTGAAGGACAAGGCTATTGAAGTTGATGATGATGATACATCAAGTGAGTGGTCTCAAGAGGACCTCAAGTGTGCCTTCAACGAACATCTTTCTCTCGCTTCAAGGGCCTTATGGAACAAGTCCGGGCTCAATTCAAGGTCAAGGGACAACTCAAGGTTCAACTCACCCAGCAAGTCTCCCAAGGGAAGGTCATGCTACAATTGCAACGACAAGAGTCACTTTGTGGCCAAGTGTCCCTTTGAGAACCGTGAAGACAATGGTGGTCGTCTCATTAGCAAGATCAAGTCAAGGCCTCCTCATCCTTTGAACAAGAACTATGCCATCAAGAATGTCGCCAACAAGGAAAGAGATGGTCCATGAAGAATACATTTCGGGCACGAATGAAGATGATGATGATGATGATGAAGTCCAAGGTGGTGAGATTGTGGGAGTTGCTGATATTGCTACTACCTCTACTTCACGATTTTCCCTCTTCGACTCACCTAATGAGAACGTCATCTCCTCCAACCAAAAGTGTCTCATGGGCAGGGCCACCGAGGTAACATATAAACCCACTCCTCAACCCATCTCTAGTGAGCCTTCTTCTCTTGATCTTGTTGGTCTAGAGGTGAAGAAAGAGATGATTGACATGTGTGAATTTGTTGCTACCTTGGATGAAGAAACTAAAAATTTCTTTGAGTCCTTGCTTGCACAACTTGACAATGCTAGGGATGCTTTAGATGAAAAGGAAGAACATCTTGACATGTTAAGTAAAAATGAAAGAGATGTCGCCGATGAAATTGCTTCTCTCACTCAAAGTCTTGAGGATGAAAAAATATGAGAATTAATCTTGAAGAGAGTGTGTCTAAACTAGTTGATGACCATAACAACACCATGTGCTCTCTAGTTAAAGAACGTGATCATTCTCTTGCTTTGGTTAAAGTTCTTAAGAAAGAAAAAGTTGAGTTTGTGGTTGGTCATGATAGGACTCAAGAAGATCATGAGAAACTCAAAGAGGAACACAAAGCCTTGGAGAGCAAATTCTCAAGTCCCTTTGAAGCCCATGAACAACTTCAAACTCAACTAACTTGTGAACATGCTAAGTCTTCCGCTGTGCAAATTATGGACTTGTCTAGCACTCATAACCCTTGTTGCAAGCATGAGCATCTCATTGAGGAGAACAAGGCGTTGAAGGATCAACTTGCCAAGACTAAGAAGGAGAAGAAGAACAATAAGAAGAAAAGGAACAAGGGCATGGCTCAAGGACCCTCATATGGTCCAACAATCTTCCAAAGTGACAACTTTTCCGGAAAGAACAATCCCTCTTATATAATTTGCAAGTCCTATGATGGTCATGTATATGATAGATATGTTGGAACTTCTTACACGCATGATTATCATTGGGCCATTTTGGTGTCGAAGACTCTTGTTACTAACAAAAGGGGACCCATTGCAAAATGGGTACCTAAAACAAAAGCTTGATTTTCTTGTAGGACTATGCTTCCGGTGGTTCAAAATGGGTGCTTGATAGTGGTGCCACAAGTCATACGACCGGAAGCAAGTCTATCATGACGGAGATAAGGCCAAACATTGCCAACACAATGGTCTCCTACGGTGATAAAACAAGTTTTCAGGTTTTGGGTTTTGGAAAAGTGGTGGTAACCCCGGATGTATCCTTGGTTGACGTCATGCTTGTCAAAACCCTTGGTTACAATTTACTTTCTGTTCGTGCTCTTGCTATTATGGGTCTCTCTTATTTCTTTAATGAGCACTCTGTGGTCCTCATGTGGAGCAAATCTCTCAAGGTGTCTTTTGTAGGTTATATAGAGCATGACTTGTATGTGGTGGACTTTTCGGGGACCACTACTCCTCATGCTCTATGTCTTTATGCTAAAGCCGACAAGGGCTAGTTGTGGCATCGCTGCCTAGCCCATGTTAACATGAGAAGTTTGCAAAGACTTCACTCCGAGGGCCATAGCCTTGGACTTAACGATGTTTCTTTTGCCAAAGATCGTGTTTGTAGGGCTTGTATTGAAGGGAAGATGCATGAAACTCCTCAAAAAGTGCTCAATCAAATCACCACGGAGAGATGTTTGGAGCTCTTGCATATGGACCTTTTTGGTCCTCCCTCTCATGATAGTCTTGGAGGCAAGAAGTATTGTTTGGTTATTGTGGATGATTTCTCAAGATACACTTGGGTGTTCTTCTTCAAGTACAAGAGTGAGACTCAGCAAACCGTCATCGATTTTGGCAATGAAGTTCAACGGAAACACAATGCAAACATTCTCTCCATTCGAAGTGACAATGGCAACGAGTTCAAGAACTACACCTTGGATGAGTTTCTTAGTGATGAAGGAATCAAGCATCAATACTCCACTCCTTATACCCCTCAACAAAATGGTGTTGCCGAAAGGAAGAATCACACTTTGATGGATGTGGCTCGGTCTATGTTAGCTGAATTCAAGTCTCCATACAACTTTTGGGCCGAGGCTATCTTCAACGCTTGTCACGCAACCAACCGGATCTATATTCGCAAGAAAAAGAACAAGACCCCCTATGAGTTGCTCACCGGGGAAAAGCCAAATGTTAGCTATTTTCGAGTGTTTGGTTGCAAGTGCTATATTCTCAAGAAAGGAGTTCGTTGTCCAAGTTTGAATACAAGGCTCATCAAGGGATCTTTGTTGGATACTCAAATCAGTCCCATGCTTATAGAGTCTACAACAAAGCCAAAGGAAGAGTTGAAGAGACGAGCAATGTGAAGTTTGATGAAGACCATGAGTCCCTTGTTAGGCAAGACGGTGTTTGTGATCCAAGTGATGAAACCCTCCTAAGGCCATAAGAAGAATGGGTGTAGGTTTCCACCTCCCCATTGAGGATCCCCTTGTGGACGAAGGAGAAGGACCAAGATCTACTCAAGTGGAGCCCTCACTCTCACAAGACCATCTTGCTTCTCAAGGACCTACTATTTTGGCACAAGCTCCCTCAAGATCTTCTGAAGCTTCCCATGCACATGACTCTCCAAGCCCCGAAGGTCAAGGTCCTCATCAACAACATCAACCTCCCCAAGATGGGGCCCCTACTCAAGGCACCTTCCAAGGTTAAGCTCCTCATCAACAACATCAACCTCCCCAAGATGGGGCTCCTCCTCAAGGCTCTTCCCAAGATCAAGCTCGTAAAGATGAAGGGCAAGATAATGATACTCAAGGCTCTACTCCAAATGATGACTCTCCCGAAGTGGAAATCGATGAAGATGATCCTCGTGTTCATGCTTATAGTCAAGGAGGGAACTCCAATGGTGGAGATGATCAAGCAGTTGCTCAAGAATATCGTATTAATGCTCAAGCTCGCCGTCAAGCCTATCGTCTCGCCAAGCTCGTCCACGATGGACATATACTTGATAATGTTTATGGAGATTTCAATAAAGGTTCCACTACTAGGAGGCAACTAGCCTCCTTTAGCTCTCACCATGATTTTATCTCTCTTGTGGAACCACAGAAAGTCTTCGAGGCTCTTGAAGATGATGATTGGCTTGACGCTATGAATGAAGAACTTCACAACTTCAAGAGGAACAAAGTATGGACCTTGGTTGAGAGGCCCAAAGATTGTCAAAACGTCATCGGTACCAAATGGGTTTTCAAGAACAAGTGTGATGTGAATGGGATAGTTGTGCGCAACAAGGCAAGGTTAGTATGCTTATAGTGAGACTTATGCCCCCGTTTCTCGCCTTGAATCCATTCGTATGCTTCTTGCTTTTTCTACTCATCATAACTTCAATTTGCATCAAATGGATGTTAAGAGTGCCTTTCTTAATTGTCCTTTGAAAGAGTTGGTATACATCAAGCAACCTCTGGGCTTTGAGGATCCACTTTTCCCGAACCATGTCTACAAGCTCAATAAGGCACTCTATGGCCTCAAACAAGCCCCACGTACATGGTATGATTGCCTTAGAGAGCTCTTGTTAGACCGTGGCTTCGAGTGGGCCTCATTGATCCCACTCTTTTTACTAAGAAAGTTGGAGGCCACTTGTTCGTATGCCAAATATATGTTGATGATATTATCTTTGGGTCTATTAACAAAGCTTTTAATGAGAATTTTGCCAAGATCATGACCGATCGCTTCGAGATGTCCATGATGGGGAAGTTAAAGTTTTTCCTTGGGTTTGAAGTCAAGAAATTGAGGAAAGGGACCTTCATCAACCAAGCCAAATACATTCAAGACATGATCAAGAAGTTCAAGTTTGGTCAAGTCAAAGGTGCCAAGACTCCCATGCCAACTAAGGTTAATCTTGATCTCGATCCCAAGGGTAAGGATGTGGATAAAAAACTCTATTGCTCTATGATTGGTTCTTTTCTCTATCTTTGTGCATCCCGACCGGATATTATGTTGAGTGTGGGTATGTGTGCAAGATTCCAAGCCACACCAAAATAAATCCACATGGTGGCGGTCAAGAGAATCTTTCAATATTTGGTTCATACCCCAATCTTTGGGTTGTGGTACCCCAAGGGAGCCATCTTTGACATTATTGGATACACGAACTCAGATTGGGCTAGTGACAAAGTAGGAAGAAAGTCATGTAGGGTTCGCAGCATAGAAAACAAAAAATTCCTACGATGTGAACTATGTACCAAGATCTATCTATTAGATACAAACAACGGGCTGATGTATATCCGTAGAGAACATACCCTTGAAGACCGACAAAGCTTAACGAGTTCAACTCGTGGTTGATGTAGACGATCTCTTGCCGATATCAAGATTGAGAGGAAGTCCTAGCGCCGCAAATCAGCAGTGCATCCGTGCTCGCACACACGTTCGAGGCACCAAGCAACCTCCGCCTCCTCGCTCCAACGATGCAGCGGAAGCACAACTCTTTCTTGCCGAATAGCCACCGGGAACATGTATCTCGCTAGTCCGAGACCATGGGGGATAAATTATAGAGGGGGAGAGATATCCTTCACGAGGAGGTGTGAGTGAGAAGTGAGGAGAGGAGTGCCTTTTATAGGAGGAGGGGGGAACCCCAAGGGGGTGGCCGGTGCATGGGGCTGCCCCCTTGCCCTCCCCTCTTCATGTGGGTGGACACTCCACTCACATAAATCCATTCATATCCCTCCACTCAAAATCCCACTCAAACTTGCCATTAAATTTCCACCAAATTTAATATAAACTCTCATTAAATAAAACTCTTTTATTTTATTCAGAATTTTGTCAATTACTTTAATGACAAACATTCACAAATAACCCCTTGCTAGAATTCTATTTCACATGCATAACCACTTTATGCAATTTCACCCGAAAACCTGTTTCGGTATCTAGTGAAATAAATTCCTGCGCTTGTTCATTCTTTCGGCATGAAACTTTTGCTCCAATTGGATGTCGGGTCTCTTAAGTGTGTCACCCCTCTCGGATCAATAATCAGAAGCGGGATCTGGAGACCCATACTGACTCCCACACATTCAGCGATGACTTTCTTGTGATCGTCGGAACCTTTTACGCTAGTATCTTAATCCCTTTGTTTCACGATATATTACATGTCCGAGATTCGATCATCGGTATCTCCATACCTAGTTTGATCTCGTTACTGACATGCACTCTTTTCTCGTTCCCGTGATATAACATTCTAGTTATCAAATCACTTGCTTGCAAGCTAATCAATGTGATATCACCAAGAAGGCCCAGAGTATATCTATCCGTCATCTGGATGAACAAATTCCACTCTCGATCCATGAGCCTCAACATAACACTTTATTAGTTCTGAATCCATCTTTATAATCACCCTGTTACGGTGTGACGTTTGATGTTATCAAGAAACTCTTATGGTGTTAGTGATTGACATGATCTCATGGTCTAAGGATTAGGATCACTTCGTAAGTTGTTATAGCAATATAAACTCAATGACTTTGATCGTAATGCTATACTTCGGATGAATGTTCATCACACCATTACACTAATGTTGTGATCCCGTTATTAACAACATCCAATATCCATGATCAGGAAACCTTGATCATCTTGTTAATCAACGAGCTAGTTTAGAGAGATGCATAACTAGGAACTTTCTGTTTGTTTATTAAACACACATGTATTAATGTTTCCGTATTAATACAATTATAGCATGCAAAATTAACATCTATCATATACTTGGAATACACATAATGAACACTTTATTATTGCCTCTCAGGGCATATTCCCTTCAGTCTCCCACTTGCACTAGAGACAATAATCTAGTTACATAGTGATAAATCTAACACCCATCAAATTCTGGTGTTGATCATGTTTTGCTCTAGGGAGAGTTTTAGTCAACGGATCTGCTACATTGAGATCCGTATGTACTTTACAAATCTTTATATCTCCATCCTTGACATGCTCGCGGATGGAGTGAACCGGCGCTTAATATGCTTGGAATGCTTGTGAGACCTTGGCTCTTTGGAATTGGCAATGGCACCATTGTTGTCACAATAGATCACCATTGGGTCCAACGCGTTTGCAACCCCTCCTAGTTCGGATATGAACTCCTTCATTCAAACTTCTTCCCTAGCCGCTTCTGAAGCAGCAACATATTCGGCCTCCGTTGTTGATCCCGCCACCACAGGTTGTTTGGAGCTCCTCCAACTAACCACTCCGCCATTCATGAGAAATACGTATCCGGATTGAGACTTAGAGTCATCCGGATCGGTGTCAAAGCTAGCGTCAACATAACACTTAGCGAAAAGCTCTTCTTCACCTCCGTATACAAGAAACATATCCTTAGTTCTTCGTAAGTACTTAAGGATATTCTTGACCGCTATCCAGTGTTCCGAACCTGGATCCGATTGGTACCTACTAGTCAAACTAATAGCATGTTCCACATACGGTCTTGTACATAGCATGGCGTACATTATAGAGCCTATGGCTGAAGCATAGGGGACTTTGTCCATTATCTCTCTTCTTCCGCCGAAGCCGGACTTTGAGTCTTACTCAATGTCTTGCCTTGCCACATAGGTAAGAACCCCTTCTTACTTCGGTCCATTTTAAACTTCTTTAAAATCTTATCAAGGTATGTACTTTGCGATAGCCCTATTAGGCGTCTAGATCTATCTCTATAGATCTTTATGCCTAATATGTATGACGCTTCACCTAGGTCCTTCATTGAAAATTTGTTGTTTAGATAACTTTTAACACTGTTTAAAAGATCTATATCATTTCCGATCAATAATATGTCATCCACATATAATATCAAAAATGCCACATTGCTCCCACTCACTTTCTTGTAAATACAAGCTTCTCCATAAGTTTGGACAAATCCAAACTCTTTGATCACCTCATCAAAGCGGAGATTCCAACTTCGTGATGCTTGCTTCAATCCATAGATGGACCGCTGAAGCTTGCACACCTTGTTAGCATCCTTAGGATCGACAAAACCCTTTGGTTGTATCATATACAACTCTTATTCAATATTACCATTGAGAAACGCGGTTTTGACATCCATCTGCCATATCTCATAATCGAAATATGCAGCAATTGCTAACATAATCCTAACTGACTTTAGCATCGCTACGGGAGAGAATGTCTCATCGTAGTCAACTCCTTGAATTTGTCGAAACCCCTTTGCAACAAGTCGAGCTTTATAGACGGTCACATTACCATCAGCATCAGTTTTTCTTTTGAAAATCCATTTGTTCTCCACGGCCTTTCGGTCGTGAGGTAATTCCACCAAGTTCCAAACTTGATTTTCATACATGGATTCCATGTGGGATTTCATGGCTTCTAACCATTTGTTGGAATCCGGGCTCATCATCGCTTCTTCATACGTCGCAGGGTCATCATTTTCATCAACCATGAAATTCATGACAGGATTTCCGTACACCTCGGGAGCTGCACGCGTCCTGCTAGACCTGCGCGGTTCGGTAGTACTCTCTTTCAGAGTTTCATGATCATTATCATTAGTTCCCTCTTCAACAGGTGAAGCCAACTCCGAGACAACTTCCGGCGCTGCGCTACACGCCATACTTTGAAGAGAAGGTTCAATAACCTCTTCGAGTTCTACCTTCCGACTACTCACACCTTTCACGAGAAACTCTTTCTCTAGAAAGGATCCATTCTTGGCAACCAAAACCTTGCCCTCGGATCTGTGATAGAAGGAATACCCAATAGTTTCCTTAGGGTATCCTATGAAGACGCATTTTTCCGCTTTGGGTTCGAGTTTATCCGGGTGAAGTTTCTTCACATAAACATCGCATCCCCAAACTTTAAGAAATGACAGCTTAGGTTTGTTTCCAAACCACAATTCATACGGTGTCTTTTCAACGGATTTAGATGCTTCCCGATTTAAAGTGAATGCAGCAGTTTCTAGTGCGTAACCCCAAAATGACAATGGCAAGTCCGTCAGAGACATCATAGATCGAACCATATCTAATAAAGTACGATTACGACGTTCTGACACACCATTTCTCTGTGGTGTTCCGGCAGGTGTGAGTTGTGAAACAATTCCACACTCTTTCATGTGAGTGCTAAACTCGTAACTTAGATACTCACCTCCACGGTCGGACTGTAGAAATTTGATCTTTCTATTACGATGATTTTCCACTTCATTCTAAAATTCCTTGAACTTTTCAAAGGTTTCAGACTTGTGTTTCATCAAGTAGATATAACCGTATCTACTCAGATCATCTGTGAAAGTAACAAAATAACGATATCCACCTCGCGCCGACACACTCATTGGACCACATACATCAGAATGTATGATTTCCAATAAATCTGTCGCCCGTTCCATTGAACCGGAAAACGGCGTTCTAGTCATCTTGCCCATAAGGCATGGCTCACATGTATCAAATGATTCAAAATCAAGTGATTCCAAAATTCCATCTGAATGGAGCTTCTTCATGCGTTTAATGCCAATATAACCTAGACGGCAGTGCCACATATATGCGGATATATCATCATTAAGTTGAATCCTTTTAGCATCAACATTATGAATATGTGTAATATTATCATCGAGATCTAATAGAAATAAACCATTCATCATCGGTGCATGACCATAAAAGATTTCATTCATATAAATGGAGCAACCATTCTTCTCGGATTTAAATGAATAACAACTTCGCATCAAACACGATCCAGATACAATGTTCATGCTCAGTGCAGGCACCAGATAACAATTATTCAAGTTTATAACTAATCCCGACGGCAAATGGAGAGGTAGCGTTCCGACGGCGATCACATAAACGCTTGATCCATTGCCGACACGCATCTTGACCTCACCCCTTGCTACCGGTCGCTTGTTCCGCAGCCCCTGATTCGAGTTACAAATATTAGCAACTGAACCGGTATCAAATACCCAGGTGCTACTGCGAGCACTAGTCAAGTACACATCAATAACATGTATATCATATATACCTTTGTTTGCCTTGCCGGCCTTCTTGTCTGCCAAATACTTGGGGCAGTTGCGCTTCCAGTGGCCAGTCCCGTTACAATAGTAGCACTCGGTATCAGACTTAGGTCCAACTCGGGGTTTCTTTTCAGGCACGGAAATAGGCTTGCCACCTTTACTTCCCTTCCGTTTTCCTTTCTTGTCTTTCTTGAAACCAGTGTTCCTATTGATCATCAACACTTGATGTTCCTTTTTGATCTCCACTTCTGCAGTTTTAAGCATTGACAGAAGCTCGGGGAGAGACTTCTTCATGCCTTGCATATTATAGTTCATCACAAAGCTCTTATAGCTAGGTGGCAGAGACTGCAGAACACGATGGATGCCTAAGTCAATGGGAATCATTATTCCCAAGGACACAATCTTATCGGCATAACCCGACATCTTGAGTACATGCTCACTAACGGAGTTGTGCTCTTCCATCATGCAGCTAAAGAACTTTTCTGAAGCGTTGTAGCTCTCTACAACAGCATGTGTGTCGAAAATCATTTTCAACTCACCCATTGTATCAAAAGCATTGCCGTTTTCGAAACGCTTTCGAAGTTCCGGCTCTAGCCCATACAATATGCCACAATGAACTAAGTTGTGGTCCTCCTGACGAGTCTGATAGACATTCTTCTCCTTGTCAGGGGAATCCTCAAAAGGTGGGGGGCCTAGTGGCGCTTCTAGCACGTATTGCTTTTGTGCAACAGAGAGGAGAATCCTCAAATTCATGGCCCATTCGGTAAAGTTGCTACCGTTCGTTGCTAGTTTCTCTTTCTCCATGAACACATTGAAATTAAAAGCAGGTGGTGCCATCTACAACAGAATTTGTAAAGTTTAGACTAAGTGTATGATAGATTGAGTTCAACTAATCCATATTACGAATGAACTCCCACTCAAAAACGACATCCCTCGTGCCTTTTTGGTGATCACATGAACCAAATCCACTATACCAAGTCCGATCATCACGTGAGTCGGTATAGCTTCAAAGGCGAGCATCAATGGGCATCATATCTACTATATGACTCATGCTTAACCTTTCGGTCCGTGTTCCGAGGCCATGTCTGTACATGCTAGGCTCGCCAAGTTAGAACCTTAGTATTCGCGTGTGTAACTGTTTTACACCCGAAATATGGTCGTGGATCCAAGAAACCCGATCATCACGTGATGTCTTGGAGCGACGAAAACATAATCGGTGCATACTAAAGGAAGAACACATTCTTATCTTGATATTTAAATGAGGGATCATCTTATTATGGTAACAAAGCACTAAACAAGCAATATAAGATGCTATCAAACATCACATGTTTATTAGTGAAATGATATGGTTCCCGCATATGATCTCTATCATGTGCATCTTGGTATGATCACTATCATACCTATATGTGTAAGTCCAAGGTCTATGGAGATTACACGTTATGTATGTTGTAAGAGTATCATCTCATACTTCTACTTACAACATCACCATATCATAACACTAGCCCAGCAACAATCTAAACTAGACTCCTCTAATTTATCCATTGCAAGTTTTACGTGGCTTAGGGCTTTCGAGATAGAACCGTTCTTACCTACGAACATGAACCACAACGAGGATAACCAAATTGTTGACAACTCGTTGCAAAATAGATATTGACTATAGTAGGAGAGACAGACACCCGCTAGCCACTTATGCAAACTAGTTGCATGTCAAGCGTGGAACAGGTCTCATGTACGAGGACATTTAAAGTTTGTCCGGGCCGCTTCATCCCACTATGCCACCAATATCCAAAATTACAACTAAGAAGCAACAACATGATCATCATCGCCCACATACTCATATGTGTACTACCCGTGTAAAGAATCTACACATAGATCCGGCTCTGATACCACTGTAGGGTTCGTAGCATAGAAAACAAAAAATTTCCTACGATGTGAACTATGTACCAAGATCTATCTATTAGATACAAACAACGGGCGGATGTATATCCGTAGAGAACATACCCTTGAAGACCGAAAAAGCTTAACGAGTTCAACTCGTGGTTGATGTAGACGATCTCTTGCCGATCTCAAGATCGAGAGGAAGTCCTAGCGCCGCAAATCAGCAGCGCATCCGTGTTCGCACACACGTTCGAGGACCGAGCAACCTCTGCCTCCTCGCTCCAGCGATGCAGCGGAAGAACAACTCTTTCTTGCCGAATAGCCACCGGGAACATGTATCTCGCTAGTCCGAGACCATGGGGGATAAATTCTAGAGGGGGAGAGAGATCCTTCACGAGGAGGTGTGAGTGAGAAGTGAGGAGAGGGGTGCCTTCTATAGGAGGAGGGTGGGACCCCAAGGGGGTGGCCGGTGAATGGGGCTGCCGCCTTGCCCTCCCCTCTTCATGTGGGTGGACACTCCACTCGCATAAATCCATTCATATCCCTCCACTCAAAATCCCACTCAAACTTGCCATTAAATTTCCACCAAATTTAATGCAAACTCTCATTAAATAAAACTCTTTTATTTTATTCAGAATTTTGTCAATTACTTTAATGACAAACATTCACAAATAACCCCTTGCTAGAATTCTATTTCACATGCATAACCACTTTATGCAATTTCACCCGAAAACCTGTTTCGGTATCTAGTGAAATAAATTCCTGCGCTTGTTCATTCTTTCGGCATGAAACTTTTGCTCCAATTGGATGTCGGTGTCTCTTAAGTGTGTCACCCTAAGGTTCATGAATAATGCGGACATGATCGAGACCCCTCTCAGATCAATAATCAGAAGCGTGATCTGGAGACCCATACTAACTCCCACACATTCAATGATGACTTTCTTGTGATCGTCGGAACCTTTTACGCTAGTATCTTAATCCCTTTGTTTCACGATATATTACATGTCCGAGATTCGATCATTGGTATCTCCATACCTAGTTTGATCTCGTTACTGACATGCACTCTTTTCTCGTTCCCGTGATATAACATTCTAGTGATCAAATCACTTGCTTGCAAGCTAATCAATGTGATATCACCGAGAGGGCCCAGAGTATATCTATCCGTCATCTGGATGAACAAATTCCACTCTCGATCCATGAGCCTCAACATAACACTTTATTAGTTCTGAATCCATCTTTATAATCACCCTGTTACGGTGTGACGTTTGATGTTATCAAGAAACTCTTCCGGTGTTAGTGGTTAACATGATCTCATTCTCTAAGGATTAGGATCACTTCGTAAGTTGTTATAGCAATATAAACTCACTATACTTCGGATGAATGTTCATCACAGCATTACACTAATGTTGTGATCCCGTTATTAACAACATCCAATGTCCATGATCAGGAAACCTTGATCATCTTGTTAATCAACGAGCTAGTTTATGAGAGAGGCATAACTAGGAACTTTCTGTTTGTTTACTAAACACACGTGTATTAATGTTTCCGTATTAATACAATTATAGCATGCAAAATAAACATCTATCATATACTTGGAATACACATAATAAAAACTTTATTATTGCCTCTCAGGGAATATTCCCTTCAAGTCAACCACCGGAGCTTGTCAGTTTCTTGGAAGATCTTTGGTTTGTTGGTATTCGAAGAAGCAAAACTATGTGTCTATGTCCACTGCCGAAGCTGAGTACATCTCCGCCGCAAGTTGTTGTGCTCAATTGCTATGGATGAAGCAAATCTTAAAGGATCTCGGACTATCTTTTGACAAGGTGCCCCTTCTTTGTGACAATGAGAGTGCCATTGCTATTGCTCACAACCCCGTGCAACACAACCGGACTAAGCACATTGAGATTCGTCATCATTTCATTTGGGACCATGTTGCTAGAGAAGACATTTCTTTGGAGTGTGTTCCCACCAAGGAAAATCTTGCGGATCTTTTCACGAAGCCTCTTGATGAAGCAAGGTTCCGATAGTTAAGGTATGAACTAAATATCATTGATTCGAGCAATGTGGCTTGAGTACCTTGCACACCTACCCATGTCTCAATGTGTATCTTGTTTGGATGTAGGCATGGATTTAGGGGGAGTGTAGTTCCTCTTATGAACTAACACTATCCCTATTATGCGCACATTAAAGTTTTCATACTCTATAGTCTCTAAAGGAGACCATTTGAGCTTCATGATGAGTGTTGGTAATGAACCCAAGATATATCTTTGCGGTGTCAAGCCATTTACTCTTATATAAGGTGGCCTCAGCCACCGACCCGTTTTTGTCTCTTGTTTTGGTTTACTTTGTGTGCTTGGTTGTTTTTTTGTTTTTATTGGTTTTTGTTGGTTTTGGTTCTTCACAGTTTGAGCTCTCTATCCTAAGATTTTCCTTTCCTCAAGCCCTCTCTATTCCCTGCACAAGTTCTTCCTTATTATCTTCCAATCTTGAGAAGTTTTTCTGGCGTCACCGGAACTTCCGGTAAGCTGCCAGAACTTCCAGCCAGCATGTTGTTCTTAGGAACCACCTGCTGACCTGGACAGTTTCTACCTGACCCGAAACTTATGGTGAGGCTCTCTGTCCTATATAAATTGGGCCCTGGGGAAAACGGGATCTTCTTCCTCTTTTCCCCAAGACCCACCTTTTATTTGGAGCAGCCGCCGGCGAAGACGACTCCGCGAAGGTGCTCCTTCTCCTTCGTCTCCGGCCACCCCTCCTCAGATTTGCTCTGTGGGAACCTTCCCCACCTCGATCTCCCACCATGTACTCCGGTATTTGCCCTCAACTCCCTCCATCAATGGAGATCTTGCTCTCTCACCATTGCTTGAGTTAGGGCTCACCTTGTCTAGGATAGTTCTTCTCGGCTAGAACGTGTTGGGAGATCTTGGTAGGCCTAGGGAAACATGCTAGGGTAGATTGGTCCAATACATTCATGGAAATTTGTACTTGTGCCTTATAGATCTAGATCTATGGATCTTGCTGTTTGAACCGCCAGTTCGTGGTCTCACCTGAACTTCCGATGAGCCACAACCGGAACTTCCGGTGGACCATTTACACCGGAAGGTTCGGCGCGAGTAAAAAAAAATCCTGCCTGTATTTTTCCTATCTCCTTATTTTTGTATCTTCTTCCGAACCTGTGCACTTACTTACCCCACCTTCCCTCCCTATTATTTGCTTTCTTCTTCTAGAGCAAGGTGGTACCCGCAAAGGCAAGCGTCTCCGTCAACCATCCTCCGATATTCCTCCTGAGATTAATGAAGATGATGTTGAGGTGGTGCGTCCATCCACTCAGACCGGCCGTCATAGGTCTGCTGCTGCTCGTCGTGTTGGTGCTGCTGAGGGAAAGTGGCCTGTTCTTGCCTCTCAGAAGGCCACTGCTGCTGGGCCTGACAAATCCAAGGCCAAGATCTCTAAATGGACTCAAAAGGCCTACTCTGAATTCAGGCGTGCAGATCCTTACCTTGTTCCTCGTGACCACCACTGCTTGGATCCTCTCTTCCACAACTGTCGTCAAGAACAGATCTTTGCTGAAGTTTATGCTACCAAGACAAAGTTTGTGGTTGCTCCTCAGAAGTACATCAACGTGGCTCACATGGAAGAAAAGAATGCATACTTTGGCGAGGCTCTTGACATTTGCAGGAGGTTTGGGATGATTCCTCTCATGGAGCACCTTCAGAACTTCGATGAGAATGCTATTTCTCAGTTCTACACTACTCTTCACTTGAATATGAGTTCTTCTACTAAAGGTGTTATGAAGTGGATGACTAATGGCGTGCTGCTTACCGCCCAATGGTCCGAGTTTGCTGAGCTCCTTGGCTATCCCATTCAGCCTGGCAAAGGGGAAAATGGATGGCGTGTCCATACCGCCATAGCTGATGATCCTGAAGTTCTGGAGCCTCTTTACATTGAAGGATGGGTAACTGTTAGTTTTGTGAATCGTCTTCAGCCAGTTTATGATATCATGCGCAGGGTGTACTTGAACACCATCTCTCCGATCCCAAGGCTGGCAACTTTGATCAATTTCAAGTCTATCAAGTTGATCTCATGCATCTGACTTCCCTTCTCCGTGACTCTGACAGGAAGATGGATGTCATGCATTTCATCTACACCGATATGTGACAGGCTATCATTGACAAGCGTTCTTGCCCCTATGCTCCATATATTCAGACTCTCATCAATCACAAGTGGCTTGAGGTGACTGGTACGCGCTTCTCTGAGGACTCATCACCATTAATGAGGAGAAGAAGCTGCGCGTGAGGAAACACAACAAGCCTTGGTCCCAAGAAGAAAAGGAAGAAGCTCTCAGGCAGGCTCGTGCTGAAGCTGGTGGTCCATCTTGTGCTTATGGTGGCTCTAGTGCTGGTGGTCCTTCTCTTCAGAGGGAGCCATCTTGGGCCAAGAAGCTGCTCGGAAAGGTGAAGAAGACCTTTTGCTTTCTGTAGGATCGCGAGTATCAGTCTTATGTCCATCAACGACACAGTGTTCGGCGCCAGAAGGATATCATATCAGCTCTCAACATTCCTTGATCTCCTATCACTAGCTTTGTCACTGCTCCCAGGGATGATTGGATTCGTGACAAGTGCCACTAGACTGAGGATGAGTCTGACGAGGAAGTCACTGGTCCGCCGCCTACGTGGGATTCTTGTGTCCCTAAGCCCGCTCCTCCTCCCTTTCATGGTTGGGGCGATTAGAGTGATCATTTCTTCATTTTGGTGTCTCGATGCCAAAGGGGGAGAAAGATGTCTATTAGATTTCTTACGGGATTTGCATGGGTTGAGTCGCGAGCTCGTTCTTGTCTTTGATCTTTTCTAGCTCGCGAACTCTCTAGTTTATTTGTGTGCTTCTAGACCTCTTGTGCTTGTGAACCTATGTGTGCTTGTGGACCATGTTATTTGTATGAGACTATGTGGTATGTGGTATGTTATGCTTGGTTAATGCCTAGTGTTTGGTATTATTGTTATTGGCTGATGGGCATTTGTATATGGTGGTGGAGCAACTTTAGTCTCCCTTGATATTTCTTCTATTGTCTCCACCATAGTTGGTTGGTGCAACGGTATGATCTCTATCTTATCTATTCCTTGCACTTGTGCTATCTTTGCAATTGGAAGGGGAAGCCTCCTTGTATGTGTGCTAGTCTTGTCCTTAGATCATTATCTCTACCTTGCACACATATAGGGGGAGCTTGTTCCATCCATTGCAAAGATTGCTTCTATCTTATGCAAATCTTTGGGATTGTCATCAAACACCAAAACGTTGAAAGGACTATATTTTCCCATGCTATTTTGGTGATGATGACAATCCACCTTGTGGTTTAACGGTGTACTTGAGTTCCGGGAAAAAATGCTTTTGATGATTCCTATGAATTTTGTGGATGCTCTCTTTGGGATCTCATGAAGACGGTGGCCTTTAGTTTTTCTATTTTCTCTCTTTTTATTGCTTTAGGTCTCCATATTATCAAGAGGGGGTCCATCTCGGAAGGCTGTGGGAAATCACTTATTCTTGCACAAAGCCCATTTGCACCGCCACAACCATCCTACTTTTCTGCGAGAGAGCGAGGTTCTGATCTGCTGGAGCCATTTCTGTCTGATCGGAACTTCGGGCCAGGCGCCGGAAGTTCCGCCTAGGGCCTTTCTGTGGGAAGATCTGGAACTAAGTTCCGATCCAATTTCCGCTGGAACTTTCTTCGATCAGCCTCAGTACCTCTTCTGTATGGGTATGTCGTCTGATTGCCGACGGAATCTCACCGAGTTCTGGTGAGGAATTTCCGTTGCTTCTTCTAGAAAGTTCCTGAGCGGAAACTCCGGGCTATACTGTCTCGAAAATTAGATTTTCCGCCCCTAGTTCCGCTCCATGTTCCGCTGAAGAATCAGTATGCTTCTGTTCGAAGTGTTCTATTTGACAGAACATGGGCCAGAACTTGCGTCGGAAGTTTCCCAGAACTTGAGCGGGCGTCAATGGGGATGATGACCGTTGAAGCCTTTGCTGGGCAGAACTTCCAGTCACTCACGCGGATGTTCCGGTGAGTTCGCGGAGGCTCCAATGGTCAGCACGGAGGGCGGGAGCCTATTTAAGGCGCCCTCCTTCTTCCTCTGTAAGATCCCTCCTTTATAAAGGAAAAGGATCCCTGTGATTGCAAGCTAGTCCCTGGATAAATAGCTAGCATCCACAGTTAAGATGTAATATCAAGAAACAAAGGTCATAATACAACTTTATAACAGGAATAACATAATTTATTACATCTTACATAGCTCATTTCACTATCTCATTACAATGCAGCAGAATATAACAATAGCATGGGGTCCTTCATCTTCAAAGTGCCACAGCAGACATGTTGGTTGTAGACTTGTAATCCTAATCAATAAACTTCACTAACATCAAACAAACCTGCAACATAATAAGTTACAGCCACAAGGTCAATACATTTGATTTGTATTGGCAAGTGATACTATGGTAGTATAGTGGAGTCTATCATCTATATGCATTTGGCTAAGTGGAGCTTAGGCTTGCTTTTCTCAAAATAGATTTTCCTTATCATTTGAAACACTAAGTTTTTGCTTGACAAAATCATTCCCAAGGCATCTCCCAATAGAAATTGGAGATCCTTCAACCCTTGTTCAACCACAAAGTTTTACTTAAAATTGGGATGAGGAGATTCTTGATAGCTTCCATGTCTTGATGCTCAAATTGTCCTTTACCAGGGACATGGCTAAGTACTTAGATTTTACACTCTGCAGAGGTGGTGCACTTTCCCCCCACAAGACTTGGTTTCACCATGACAAGATCTTTCAGAAGCCTTCCCTTAGACTAGAATGGACGCGTTCCAACCTCATTCCACTACCACAACTGTCCATTTGGCTAAGTTATTGCAACCTATATGATCCAGGCAGAGCCCATAATGCCAAGTGGCTGCACTTGAAGCTTATCAACATTTGACATCTCAAATCTCTTTGTTCCTGGGTGGCCATCCACAAGTGAGATACACAAGGTAAACCATAGAAATGGGCCTTGTGAAACCACTCAACAATCCATTCCTTCCATTCCATCCCCAGGTGATTCATTCACTTAGTTTGTTTTATTAAAAAAACACAAGTCCTTGACTTAGAAATATTCCATAGTGTGAATATTTATTCCACCCTTGTTTTCTACTAGCTAAGCTAAGCAGATATAGTAGGAATCTTAACTTAGGAAATTCTACTAAGGTTTCATCTACTAGGTTTTCCCATGGCATAGTTTACACTTAGCAAAATTCCATGCAAGTCCTACTTAGAAATATCACAATGCATAGTGAAAATATG
>CAJUWN010000046.1:0-48913 GCA_910589765.1 Avena atlantica
CACGCGCACCGAACGACTCGTATTCGTGTCTTTAAAAGGGGGTGCCTCTCTCCTCTCCCACACACCCACCAAGGAGACCAAGCCTCTCTTCCTCTTCCTCTCCCTCTCCCTCTCCACTGGCACCTTCCCACCGTCCGTGCACCGAGCCAAGATGCAGTACACTGGACCTACCTTCCGCTGTCCGCGCACCCTGCCGGAGCGGGCAGTAGTACCCGGCGGGCGTCCTCGTCGAGAGAACCCCTTCGTGTGTGTGGCCAAGTTCTAGGTGGAGGGGCGAGAAGGAGCTGCTCAAAGACTTCCTCGACGATGGCTTCTCCCACCTCCCACGGGCTCACCCGTCATGTACCACATCAACGAGACTCGTGATGGCGTCGCCCTGAAGCTGCTCCACGGTCACCTTCTCCAACTGTGTCACGCGCGTTTACGCCCTCCTCGGCGGGTCTATTGGTGCGGCTACGAGTCCCTCTTCAACACCACCTACAACATCTTCACCGACTACGAGTCCATCTTCTCTCTTTCTGGGCTTCGTCAGCACTGCCTCATGTACAACAAAGTGAAGACGGTGGTGCGGCCAAGGAGGTGATGCGGCCAAGGAGATGATGAGGCCAAGGAGTGTTTTCAAGCCATCATGTTTCTTTAGCATTTTCTATTTTTTTGTTTCCTATGTCTTTTCGTGTCTTCGTGTCGTGTCCTTGGACTAATTATCTATCTGTGTACCGGTTACCCTATCGTATTATCTAAGTTTTATTGTGTGATGATCTTGCATCTCAAGTTATTGTGCCTTATTTGTTTGCTTGCGCTCATGGATTATCACATGAAAAATCACAGCTCCACATGCACAACATTGAGTACAATTGTCTATTATTTTCTAAAACGAAATGCTCGTGTATACACGGCCAGCAGGTCACAACTCTACGTGCACAAACATTGAGTACAATTATTTTTTTTGTAAAACCCTAAAACCAATGGATTGATTAACTATAGCTAACATTTTTTCCCGTTCCTTCTCAACATATTTCCATCTGCCCCACTGGTTACCAGAGCAGTCCTTAACGCTACCAAACCAAAGCGGTCTAGGGTTCAAGCCCCTAGTCGCACCCATTTTTGTTTTTCGTTTTTTCACCTTTTCATCGTTCCCTTATTTTGCATCAAGGAGGAGCCAGCTGAAATATGATAAAAAATTACTTAACTTACAGCTTTGAAATTCATCCCAAATTCAAGGTTACAAGTTCATACTATTTTAAGGTTACAAATTCATGCCTTTCCATCAATGTCAACATTACACCTAGTGCGATTACAATCCCAAATACAACTGCCCAAATGTAATTGCAAAATATGTGATTGATCTTCCAGCTTACTAATCTTCTGGTTCACCCTCCTTAGCTCTATAGCTACCTCTCTGTCAATGCATGTTCTGCCTCCGCCCTCCGTCTCTTCTGCTGTAGCTCGTGCGCCGGCCGATGCATCTGTGGCATGATGGGCAACCATTCTTCGTGCTCATGTAGCCGCTCATAATCAGCGTCCGGGCCAGAACATCGACCCAAAGAAAGAAGCATTTTATCTGCAAGCACATACCAAAAAATATCTGCAAGCATTTTATCTTTGCTCAAATATCCCGACCATAAAAATAGTGAAATTTCCCTGGTTCTTACCCCCCTTCTCGCTGCACACGTAGAACAGACGATTGGTGTTCTTCGGTGTGCGCGAGATCCTCTGATCAACGGCCACCCGGCACCGCGAAACAGAGCAAGATCGACATCTCCATGTGCATTGGAACGTCGAACCGTGAGGTGGCTCGGGAGATAGAAGAAGACATGGACCACGGAGCGGAAGAGGATCTGAACGCCGCCGAGCAAACCTCTCTGGCTCTAACAGAGAGATGCGCCCTCCACAGCTCCCGTCGGCGGAGGCGCTCCCCGTCGGGGGGCGCCCTCTCGGTCGTCGCTCTCGGCTCGTAGCTACCAAAACGGGTCGCCCCTCCCACCTCTGCGCGTGGCCGCCTCCCGCTCACTCGCTCGGACTGATGCGACCTTCAATTTTGCTCAACGATGCAAGCTCCGGCGGCGCGTTCCGGCGCTTTTAAATAAAACAGAGCAACGGTAGCATAATGGGTCCTCTCCGTCTAGCCCCACCTTGTAAATAAAACAGAGCAAGCAACGGTCACCTTTTCAAATGCCTCTCCGCCTGACTCCACCTGAAACGGCCGAGTCAAGGGTGTTGACCTGACAGAAACGGTAGATTCACGGAATGAATTGCTGCACACAGAATAGGGCAAATTGAGCACCATTCAGGTCTAGTGGCAAAACTGAGTTCAACATGACCTCTAGTGGCAAAGCAATAATTATCCCTACTAAATAGTGTTTACATACATCTAAATTCAGAAAAAAAATCAACATCTATTTTAAGACGGAGAGGGGAAGTAGAAATATAGCTCTAGATTCTCCGTAAGCTTCCTTCTCCATCAATAAAGAGAAAAAAGTGGTGTTGGATTAGTTTGCTGGTGAAGGTATGGGCTAGAAGAGCCACAACATACGCCAACATACGCACTACCAAGTACAGTAGTAGTCGGTACTATAGTTGTGGGTTATGTGAATTACTACCTCCATTCATATATGATAAAGTGGACAAGCATCTCAAGACGGACTTTGATCAAGATTATTGAGCAATAAATATCTTAATTATATAGTACAAAATTATTATCATTGGATTCTACTGAAAAACTCTTTCTATTGATGCTAACTTTATACCGATAATCTTTGTATATTTAGAGTAATTCTTGGTAAAAGATAAATTTTGAAGTACGTGCACGCTTTATTCAGCTGGAAATAGATTGCTTCAAGCATGACTACACCAGAGTGGACTACTGGGAAGCACTGAGCAACATCTCCAGGATCCATGAGTACAACTGGTCCGAATATGTCACCGGATCGAGCAGGAAGCTGGAAACTGACATGCGAAGACGCCACTCCAGCGTACGCCTAGTTGGCTGCCATTTCTTTCTCCAGGTACACACACTAGTGCAGATCCCCTTTAACTCCGGTTGGGAGGCCCTCTAACAGCGGTTTTTCAACCGCTGTTGAGGGTTCGGTGTTAGAGGGGGGGCCCTTTAACACCGGTGCACGTGGGGCTGCCGCAGGCCTCAGCCCCCCTTTAACACCGGTTCGGGGCTGGAACCGGTGTTAAAGGTTCTTCTGCCGCGGCAGAGATTTAGGCCGTTTTCCTGCCGCGGCAGGAAAACGGCATAAATCTCTGCCACCGCAGAGTTCTGCCTCTGCCCCGTTCTGGGCGTATTTCTGCGGGAGGGGGGAGGGGGAATCGATCGGGAGCGGTATACACATACATCGTCATCGGTACATACGAGTACATGAATAATTAAGCAACTATTATTATACACAAACATCGTCATCGGCACATACATCGTCATCGGCACATACATCGTCATCGTTCATTTTGGTGGATATCTAAAGAGTTCTCCGCCAGGCGTGACGACCTCATCAAGTATGAACCCCGCCAATTCCTCTTGAATGGCTCGTATGCGTTCAAATGGTAGGAGTTGGTCCCGCATCCGTTCGATCTGAATATATATGAAGAATGGGCCGTCAATATATATATAAGAATAAAACTCAACACAATTGATGGTAATAAAATAATGTTGTGGACTTTATTTACTTACTTTAAGTTGTTCTAGTGCGGCTTGGCCCGTCGCACATATCGTGTTGCGAATGAACTCGCAAACATAGTACCCACATAAGTTATTGTCGTATCCCTGATGCGCGCACTTTACGAGAATAGAGAGTTCAATCAAAATAATAATCAATAAAGCATGATATAATGGAATTGGAAGCAGAATCAAAGAGATACGCAGACATAGCTAGCTAGTATTACTTACATTTTGGTCTACAAATTTTAGTTCTTCTGACCATTCACCCACGGCCCTGCCCGTGAACCTTTTTCAAACCCTGTCCAGCAAAGAAAATGGATAAAGGAGTAATTAATTACTTGTTGTCACGAAAGTTGCCGATCTAGTGCGATAATATGATTGCAATTACCTTTGGAGCATCTCTCTAAAGTCTGCCCATATCTCTTTTTCTTTTCGTAACGAGTCCATGACAAGGACGTTTCCTGAGTCGGGTTGAATGACTAGCAGAATAAAGTGGAACCTACGCACGCATAACTCATCATCAGTTACACTTAACATCGAGTAAGCCGAAATAGAATGTGTATAAGAGAGAGGGTAACAGTACTCACGAGAAGTTGTAAGGCAATAGTATTTCCCTTTTGGTTTGTTGTCTCAGTAAAGACCTTAGCAAGTAATCTTCTGTTTGCCCGGGTTTGGTTCTTACCACTTCTTCATGAACTCTATTTGGGTCAACGAACCCAATGTCAAAAGGGCCTCCTTTCCTGCATTCCATAACCTTTTTCCTGCATAATAGTATATACATATATGGTGAGCATATATATATATACATGCAATTAATGAAGTGAATGAGATGAGATATAAATTACAGAAATAGTACTTACACACAATAAAGGCTGATGGCAGCTTTGTCGAGTTCCTTCTGATTGAATAGAAAATGCAAGTCTTTAATGTTGAAGTCGATCCCGTCGTCTCCGCAGAAGAAAATCTCATCTCTTATATGCGCCGTGATCCATTCTTCCTTTCTCGTCTTGCAGAAATCAAGGTACCACTTGTGCAATTTTCGCATCTTTGTTGGTAGATTCTTGAGCTCCTCTTTCTTGACGAGATTCTTCCCATACTTCCATGGCTGTATGGGGTTGGCATCGCATTTGGGCAAGTTGCCTCCCATGATGTTCAAGTATGCAATGTAACTCATCCCCATCTCATTGGCCTTTCTTTGTAGCTCTGCCTCGTAATCATTTACGGGAGAAGCGTCCCGTGTGTCGAACACTTGGAGCGGGGCGCATGATTGGTTTTCCTGCTCTCTGAGCATGGGAACTGTTTTCTGGGGTGCCTCACGACTGCTACTTTCAGTCTCCCTACGGCGCCTTGCATCCGCCTTCAAAATCTAGCGCTTGTAGTCCTGCACAAGTGGGGTTTCAGGTTTCAAAAGATTTTTGTAAAACTTCTCCACCACCGCCGGATCTATTTTCTCCTTTGGCTCGGCCCGTCTAGGTGCAAAGAATTTCTTGACCTCTTCTTCCGAGATCCTATTGGTCTCCTCGTCGCTGCGATTCTAGGTAAAACCGGCAATGGCTTAGAGAAAGGCTGCGGGACGTAGTTTTTTGAACTCTTTGGCGTACGGTTTCCTGCGGATTTCTTTGTGGCAGTGCTAGTGATGCTCTTTGTGGCAGTGCTCTTTCGCTTACGCTGAGGAGATGGCTGAAGCACCGGAGATGGCTGACGGGCCAGAGATAGCTGGCGCGCCGGAGATGGCTGAAGCGCCGGAGATGGCTGCAGCGCAGGAGATAGCTGAAGCAGCTCAGACTGCTGACGCTGCGGAGACGGCGGGGGTTCCAGTGGCCTCCAATTTGGAAGCACGATGTGTTCCTTCTTCCAAAGAATGGTTGTTTTCACTGCAAATTTGAGTTGAGTTTCCCCTTCACCTGTAGCATGGTCAAGTTGTGCTTCCTCTTATTCCTTCACAACCTCATCCACCCCTACAATAGCATAGCCATCTGGAATCGGTCGGCAGTGGTAAGTTCCACCAGCTACAGGAGGTAAGGCATAGCCGACAGCCACCTTAATGGATAAGCCCATTAATCTCACATGCAGCTCAGCGTGTTCGCTCTCCGTGATCTCATCCACGGGTATCGAGGACCCGCCATTTCAAGTGTGGGCTGCACGTTCTCCGTGGAAGCCATGCTGCTTTTCCGCGCAGAGTCTGGGCCGCCGGCAGCTTCCAATGCAGGCTCTTCGTGCCGCTGAGATGGGCGGTAGCTTGATGGCTCTGTTGTGCATTCACTTGCGCCTGCAGCGCCGCAAGTGCATGTTCTATCTGTGTCATCCGCTCTGTACACTCTTTTTCTTTTCTGTCGCGCCATCTGTAAGAGTCGCTCCACTCGGCAAACCCATCCTTCCACGTCATACCCCCTGTGCCTCGTGCATGTCCAGGGTGTTCTTTTTTACCGATGGCGCATGTGAGCTGGTCATTCTCTCTGTCGGGATGGAAGGTCCTGGCGGATGTTTCCTCGTATGCCGTGATTAGTTCAGTGACGGGTTTGGCAAGGAGGGTTGGGAAGATACACAATCCTGTTTCTGGGTCCAACCTTGCCCCGATTCCGTAGAACCAAGTCTTTGCACGTAGGTCCCACCCATCTGTCTGGGGTGTGATCCCTCTAGCGCGCAGGGCCTTCTCAACTTCCTCCCACTTAGGCCTCTGAGATATGTAGCCACCTGACCCCGTCCTCTGGTGATATTCCTTCTTCTGGGCATTAAGCGTATTGGTTGCTGACCTCTTTTTAGCTATAGCACTTTTTTTATATGTCACAAATTCGGGACAGTGAGGTCTTATCTTCGCATAATATGCGTCTTCGAAATCTGGAGTCTCGCCAGCTTTGACAAATTTGTTCAATTTTGTCTTCCAATTGCGGAAAGCGTCAGCCATCTTCTTTAGAGTCCACTCTTTGAACTTTTCCTTTATAACCGGGTTGTTTTTATCCTCCTCTGGCGGAAGGGTGAAATTTACCAACAACGAATTCCAAAGCGTTTCTTTGGATCTTTCATCGACAAAGGTACCGTCGCCCTTCTTTGGCTTATTCCAATTTTCAATTATGATTGGGATTTGGTCCCTAACAAGAACTCCAGCCTGACGTACAAATTTGTCTGCGGCCTTCTTGGGCTCCATCGGCCTGCCATCAACACGGACTGCTTCGATCGTGAACTTTGCACGATCTTTCAACCGATGGCTCGCGCCTCGCTTGCTCTTTTTCGTAGAAGAAGATGGTTGCTGGCTGGTCGATCCAGAGGGCTAAAAGAAGAAAGAAGCGTTAATTAATACATGTAGAAGAAGATTGTTGGTGGAAGTTAGCAGAGGCTTAATCAATGCATATACCTCGCCGGACTTTGTAATCACTAAATTGCGTTCACCAGAGTCTTCATCTTCTCCATGACTACTTGAGCTGTCATCATGTCCCTCCAAGTTCAGATATTGTGAGGTGTCCTCATCAATAATGTTCTCCATTATTTCTTCTTCTTCAAGGTTTCTACTAAGTGGATTCATAGTTTCTAAAACAATAATATTATCTAGAGTAAGAGTGTAAACATTCAAGTGGACTTGGATTCATACACAAATATACATATTATTCATACAAAAATACACAAATAAATACACAAATGAAATTAAAACCCTAAGGATGCTTGATCATTTTAAACGAGTTCCGAGGGGTCCAAACCCTAATCAGGATGAAACTATGTTGCCCGCGAACCCGCCCCGCTTGACACCCTATCTATACTACTACTCCCTCCATAATTACATGCCATCTTAGTTTCGAGTTTCCCGATTTTGACCATCAAGTTCACCACCAACACTAAGTAAACAATATTATCGATGTTACAACATCAGAAACTTTACTCAAATATGAATACACGACTATATCTTTTATACATCACACATATTCCCACATTGTTCACCAAATGATGGTCAATATTTGTGGACGGATGGAGGTGGCTGTGGGCGACGGCGGCTCCGACGGCGAGGGCGAGGGCGAAATATGCGATGCGACAAGGCAATATAAAGCGGAACCAGGGTCCCAACAATTATTTAGTATGTTCATGTTGTTTAGATACCCACAGTTTATATGTTATATTCACAAGGCAAAACATGTCATCAGTTTTCTACACAAATTTAAATGGAGCCAATATAAGCCTAGAATATCCCGCATATGGTCTCCATGTTTAATTATGAGGTGAATCGGTATAATACCCCCCAAACAACCACAATATGCATGCAAACATGTACAATTTATATGTAATAAGTCATAATGTCATATTTTAAAAAAATAGAGGCCTTGGATAGGGGTCACACATCAGGTCAAAGATATTGGGTTCTAAGGTTCGGGTTCAGGTTGAATAACTTGGCGTTCTGAGGGATTGAGTCCCGCCTCTGAGTACTGGGCTCATGGTCTTGATCATCGGAACCATGTTGTCGAACTCAGGTCATCGGTCCCAGAAGGAGATCTTGATGTTCCGGGTTGAATTTTTCTAGTGCCGGTGCCGGCTCGGATTCGGCGCCCATGGTTCACCAGGTTATCTTGGTCGGTGTCGATCTTGTTGTTTGGGGACACGACACTGGAATCGCATCAACACTTCTACACATTCTTCGTATGGTCAGAAACAACACTATTACCTCCACACCAACTTCTCCACTATAACATGACACACGACCACTGAGCCGAGCACACTATGGGTAAGCTCGGGGACAAGGATATTGTGGGCAGCAGGCCAACGACAGTAGCACTAAAAAACCAACACGGGCATGACACCGAACTTGACGAACGAGACGAGCTGCAGAGAGGAGGACCTCACACGGGCTCCGACGGCGAGGGCGAGGGCGGCGGCTCCGACGTACGGCGAGGGCGAGGGCGGCGGCTCCGACGTACGGCGAGGGCGGCGGCTCTGACGTACGGCGAGGTCGAGGGCGGCGGCTCCGACGTACGGCGACGGCGGCTCCGACGGCGAGGGCAAGGGAGGCGGCTCCGACGGCGAGGGCTGGACGCGGCGCCGGCGCGGCTGCTCTCTGCGCGCGACGCGCGTGCGGTGGCGGTGGCGGTGGCGGTCTTGGCGTGCGCGAGGGCGGCGGCTAGCTCTGACGGCAAGGGTTGGACGCGGCGCGGCAGCTGCTCGCTCTCTGCTCTCTGCGCGGCGGGCGGTTCGATCTGGCACTGGGGGAAGAAAAGAAGGGGAGGCGCATTTAATACCCCCCCCCTTTAACACCGGTTCGGGGCTGGAACTGGTGTTAAAGGGGGGGATTCCGTTTCGCGCGCGCATTTATTAACACCCCCCCTTTAACACCGGTTCCAGACACGAACCGGTGTTAAAGGGGGGGGGTAATGCGCCCCCCCCTTTAACACCGGTTCCTGTCTGGAACCGGTGTTAAAGGGGGGGGCATTTATTTCATGCATTAAAGGGGCATTTTTAATTCAAAAAATAGGATATGGATTTGGAAAATTCATATCTTTTTCATTTCAACTCAGAAAAATATGAATAATATATCATAATTTTCAGAAAAATAATATCTATCCATTCATGTAAAAACATTTTATATTTACTTTACATGAAAATTTTCAAAATGATTAAAACACTTACATATAAATTTTGATTATTCAATTCAAACAAAAATAAATTGTTAAATCCTAAAACTTTGAACATAAGAAATATTAAGCATCTAAAAAGGAATCTAACCCTATTTTATTAGAGCAAATAATATTTTAATGCCGCGTCTTTTGTATTAACATTTTTGAATTGATTGGATATTTAAATGACGCATCTTTTGTATACACTTGAATCTGACCAAGCCTCGCTCAACTTGCATTGTCCTTCACATAGAAAACCTGAGCCACATCATTGGCTAGGACGAATGGTTCGTCTAAGTTCTTGTCTACCTTCATAAGATTGTTGAGATCCACCGTTGTCATTCCGTACTTCTTGTCTACCTCAACCCCTCCTCCTGTTAGCTTGACCCATTTGCATCGAAACAAGGGGACCTTAAAATTAGGTCCATAGTCAAGTTCCCATATCTCCTCTATGAACCCATAATATGTGGTCTTCTGCCCATTGTCTTCTGCTGCATCGAAGCGGACACTACTATTTTGGTTGGTGCTCTTTTTATCTTGGCCTATCGTGTAAAATGTATTCCTATTTATCTTGTACCCTTGGAAAGTACATACAGTCGAAGATGGTGCCCTGGCCAACAAGTACAGATGATCCCCAACAGTGGTGTTATTCATGAGAAGTCTTTGCAGCCAGCCGCCAAAACTCGCCATGTGTTCACTTATAATCCATTCATCAGACTGCCCCGGGTGTTTGAGGCGTATTAAATTCTTGTGTTCATTGATATACAGGGCAACCAAGATAGATCTTTGTAAAACCGTGTAGTGTGCTTGATTGAGAGAATGCCCGTCCCTACATATCATTGCTTTACATCCTAGGGTGCCTTTTCCACGCAGTCTCCCCTCATGTCGTGATTCTGGAACACCAATCGCCTTAAGGTCAGGAATAAAATCAACACAGAACTCAATGACCTCCTCTGTTACATAGCCCTTGGAGATGCTTCCTTCTGGCCTAGCACGATTATGAACATATTTCTTTAAGACTCCCATGTACCTCTCAAAGGGGAACATATTGTGTAGAAATACAGGACCGAGAATGGCGATCTCTTCTACTAGGTGAACCAGGAGATGCGTCATAATATTGAAGAAGGATGGTGGGAACACCAACTCAAAGCTGACAAGACATTGGGCCACATCTGTTTGTAACCCTGGTAGGCTTTATGGATCGATTACCTTCTGAGATATTGCATTGAGGAATGCACATAGCTTCACAATGGGTACTCGAACATTTTCAGGTAGAAGCCCCCTCAATGCGATCGGAAGCAATTGTGTCATAATCACGTGGCAGTCATGAGACTTCAGGTTTTGGAATTTTTTCTCTGCCATATTTATTATTCCCTTTATATTCGACGAGAAGCCAGACAGGACCTTGATACTGCTCAGACATTCAAAAAATATTTCCTTCTCTGCTTTGGTAAGAGCGTAGCTGGCAGGAGTTAAGTGGCATCGTTTACCCTTCTCGTTCTCAGGATGCATAGGCTCTTCAGGGGCTTTCAGACATTGTTGGTCCTGCCGTGCTTCCGGTGTATCTTTTGTCTTCCCATACACTCCTAGAAAGCCTAGCAGGTTCACGCAAACATTCTTCGTCACGTGCATCACGTCGATTGAAGAGAGGACCTCTAAGACTTTCCAATAGGGTAGGTTCCAAAATATAGATTGCTTCTTCCACATGGGCGCGTGTCCGGCATCGTCATTCGGAACAGATAGACTGCCAGGACCTTTTCCAAAGATTACTTCTAGGTCCTTGACCATACCAAATACCTCCTCACCGGTACGGCGGACAGGCTTCCTCCGGGGTTCTGCCAGACGTTTGAAATGCTTGCCTTTCTTTCTTACTGGATGCAGGTTCGGAAGAAATCGGCGATACCCTAGGTACACAACCTTCTTACATTTATCCAAATATACACTTTCAGTCTCATCTAAACAGTGTGTGCATGCATTGTATCCCTTGTTTGTCTGCCCTGAAATGTTACTAAGAGCAGGCCAATCATTGATGGTTACGAAAAGCAATGCTCGTAGGTCAAATGACTCCCCTTTGTGCTCATCCCACATACGTACACCTGGTTTGGCCCACAGCTGTAAAAGTTCTTCAACTAATGGCCTTAGGTACACATCAATGTTGTTGCCGGGTTGCCTCGGGCCTTGGATGAGCACTGGCATCATAATGAACTTCCTCTTCATACACAACCAAGGAGGAAGGTTATAGATACATAGGGTCACAGGCCAGGTGCTGTGACTGCAGCTCTGCTCACCAAAAGGATTCATGTCGTCTGTACTTAGACCAAACCTTAAGTTCCTTGCATCACGTGCGAAGTCCGGGTACTCTCGCTCGACTTTTCTCCACTGTGACCCATCAGCGGGGTGTCTCAACATCGCATCTTTCTTACGGTCTTCCATGTGCCATCGCAACAACTTGGCATGCTCTTTATTTCTGAAGAGACGTTTTAACCGTAGTATTATAGGAGCATACCACATAACCTTGGCGGGAACCTTCTTCCTAGGGGCCTCGCCCTCAACATCGCCAGGATCGTCTCGTCTGATCTTATACCGCAGTGCAGTGCATACCGGGCATGCATCCAAATTCTCGTACTTCTCACCGCGGTAGAGGATGCAGTCATTAATGCAGGCATGTATCTTCTGCATGTCTAATCCTAGAGGGCAGACAACCTTATTTGCTTGATATGTACTGTCGGGCAACTCATTATTTCTTGGAAGAAGAGTCTTCATTTTTACCAACAACTTTGAAAATGCGCTGTCAGTCACACCATTCTCTGCCTTCCATTGCAGCAAATCCAGTGTGGTACCTAGCTTTTTGTGGCCATCTTCGCAAGTTGGATACAACAATGTTTTGTGATCCTTTAACATCTGCTCCAGCTTCTCCTTCTCCTTTTCAGTTTCACATTCTTCCTTTGCATCAGTAATGGCCCGACCAAGATCGTCATCAGCGGGCCCATATGCTCCCTCTTGATCTTCATTATCTACCCCCGTTGCAGTATCATCATATTCAGGATACATATTATGATAGTTGTTAGCATCCTCTTCTTCTTCGTTGTCTTCCATCACAACCCCTTTTTCTCCGTGCTTGGTCCAACAATTATAGATGGGCATGAAACCGGATCGAAGAAGGTGGGCGTGAATGGTTCTGGTATTTGAGTAGTCTTTCTTGTTCTGACAGTGAACACACGGACAGCACATAAAACCATTGTGACCACGGTTTGCATTAGCCACAACGATGAAATTTTGGAGGCCCGTAATATACTCGGAAGTGCGGCGGTCACCGTACATCCATTGCCGGTTCATCTGCATTGATATGTAGTATATATCAAAAATTAATAGGGAGATGACCAGTTATATATATAGTATATCAATGACACATGAAAGGATAGTTGCCGACCTCGACCGAGACGGAAAGAGCAACAAGAAAATTTATTTTGAGCTCTCGGGCATTTCACTGAACACCTCTTGTGTATATGAAAAAAACACAAACTAGCACTCTTCACACCGTCTTGCTAGGCTCCAAAATGAGATAGTGAAAAAATGGAAGAGTGGGGTGTGTGTGGGCTGCGGTGGTGTCTTATATATCCTCCCCCCCCCTTAACACCGGTTCATGCCACGAACCGGTGTTAAAGGGGGGCTGCGCGGGCCACTGTTGCAGGGTCCTGGCACGAACCAGTGTTAAAGGAGGGCTTTTTTTTGCCGCAGGGGCCACGCTGGTACGGTCCCCCCTTTAACACCGGTTCGTAGGGTGTTAAAGCCCTTTTTCTGGATCAACAAAAGGCCTCGTTTCCACTAGTGACAGTGAGAATTTATATAGGCTTACCATCTTGGTTGCAGTTTAATTTCTTTTCATTCTCCCTTCGACCTGTTGCCAACTCTCAGGACGTTTTTTTATCGCAGGTGTTTGTACTTGACAACACGGACATGGGACACGCCGTCAACGCACACATCCACCAGAATTTCAGTATTCGATCATGACAAGCTTCGGGAGATGGTCGGTGCATTGACCAAACATATTGGTGGAGAAAGCACTTCCTTTCTTCGTGGCGCGCGTAATGTGGAAATATACCCAAAATCTGATCTACGTAGCTAAAATCTATACCAGGGATTCTGGGGAGACTGACGTTGGTTCCTCATGCTCATGCACACTTGCTCGCCTCCAAAGCAAAAGCTCCGCAAACGGAGGCACCCAGCGCCACGCATCTAGCGACCCCGTCACACAATCCTGTTTTGCATGTCTCCCATTCACACCCTGGTGACTCAGCCAGTATTGTTCCAAGGAGTACTCGGATGTCAGGACCTGTAGAATTCTCAAATTATTTGCGCCAAGCTTACCCTATACTGTAAACCAGTGACACTCAACAAGCCTAATCGTTCAAACCTTCATTTTTTTTTCTGCAGTCCTGCACTGACAAGCTTTCAACACAGGATTGCCACGACGAATGCCTCATGCTCATGGAGCTAAACGCAAAAATGGTGATCTTGTTTGACGAATTTAGACAGAATGTCCAAGATGAGATGTTCGTGTTCGGCGACGAGTGGCTTGCTGAATAGAAGAAGAAGCGTTCAATGGCAGAAACCTCTAGTCAGAACCAAGTACATGCAGCAAACAATGACCAACAAGGTCAACATCCAACTCCATCAATCATGTTTTCAAAACATATTCTGCTTGCTGCCTTTTTTGAACCTTCACACGATCCAGTCACGACATCTATTTGCATTGCCTGGTTACCCACAGATTTTCAGATGCACGCACCCGCTCGGAAGCTGAGACGGACCATGGGGACAACCACCGCGCCAGGCGGCCGGCGTAGGGGTTGGATCGACGTATCGGTGGAGGCCCATCAACTGAAGACTGAGCTCCATTTTCCCCTGTCAAGAAACGATCGCGGTCAGCTAATCAACCAAGCAATATCAAAAAAGAAGAGAATAAAGTTGGCTAATCCACATCCAGATTCAGTCTACCCTTCTTCTAAAGAACTCGTTGGCTGTACGCAACAGGATCTGAATGTTAGATGTATATATTTGTATATTGTATTTTTCTTATATGTTAGAGGGCTTCCTGCATATTTGCACATGTATCTGTATTATATATTGTGGCCTTTGGCCTCCAGAGAAATACAACTTGTCTATTCCTAACATGGTATCAGACCGGTTTTAGGGTTCCCTTGCCCACCGGTCCTCTTGATGTGACCACCGCCGCCGTCAGCTCGCCCGGCCATCGTCGGATCCCGTTCTGGCCGTGTACGTGGAGTTCAAATTTTTCGGCTCGCTTTGTTCCAGACCAGATCGGATCCCAGATCGTTCGTCCAGCCAATCGGATCCCGCCTGAGCTGCCTCCAGATCGGACCTCACCTGGAACCGCCCGTGCTGCCCACCGACCTCACCTGGAGTTGCTGCCTGCCGACCTCACCTGGAGCTGCGTGTGCCCGTCTGGCCGCCGGCGCGTCCGTGTGCCCGTCTGGCCGACCGCTTGTCCGGCCCTCCGTTCGACCGGCTCTGCCCCGCCCGCCCATCTGGCCGCCGGCTCTTCAACCTGCAGGCTCTGTCCGCCGGCTCTTCAACCTGCTGGCAGTCGGCCCTCTGACCGGCTCTGCTCTCCCAACCTGCTGGCCGCCAGCCTCTGGCCCTCCCCGCCGGTCTTCTCTGCTTGATCTGGCAACCTGCTCTGCCAGATCCGTTCTAGCCTGCTTGATCTGCCAGATCCGTTCGAGGTTTGACTAAAAAAATTGAGAGAGAGACAGATATGTCTTCTGCATCGGGCTATGTTGCGATTCCTCGCTGCCCGGTGATCTTCGATGGCGCGAATTATCCTGATTTCGCTGCCTTTATGCGCGTTCACATGCGTGGTCTCCGTCTCTGGGGTGTGCTCTCCGGCGAGGTCCCCTGTCCGCCGTGCCCCCTGCTCCTATGGCTCCTCTTCCGCCGACGCCAATTGTTCTTGGTGTTGATGCCTCTCAGGAGGCCAAGGATGCTGCTAAGAGTGCTGATGACAGTGTTGTTGTTGCTTATGACCTGAAGTACAAGCAGTACTCTGCTGATCTCGAGTCCTATCGTCACGCTCTGACTGCTTACACTTAGTGGGTCGATGAGGATGCTCGTGCTGCTGCTGTTCTCACCTCCAGTGTTCTGCCCCAGTATGCTGCTGAGTTTATTAGTCTCCCTACTGTTGCTGCTCAGTGGGCACATCTTCGTCAGCGCTATCAGCCGTCTAGGGATGCTCTTTATCTGTCTGTGGTTCGCCAGGAGCATGCTCTTCAGCGGGGTGATTCCACTATTGATGAGTCTATACTCAGAGTGCTGCTATCTGGCGTCAGCTTAATTCTCTCCGTACTGCTGTTTGTGGCACATGCTCGTGCTGCCAGACTGCGCGACCACCACCCTCTACACAGTCAGGTATGTCTCCATGGTATCTGGATTCTGGAGCTTCTTTTCATATGGCCTCTGAGTCTTTTCTTCTGTCCGCTATTCGTTCTCTCCCTTCTCCTGTCCGTGTTCTCATGGCCGATGTACCTCCCTTCCTATTTCTAGTCGGGGCACCCTTTCTACTGCTTCTTTTTTGTTCCTGATATTTCTCATGTTCCTCGTCTTAAGATGAATCTATTCTCTGCTAGCCAGCTTACTGACTCTGGTTGTCGCGTCATTCTTGATGTTGATTCTTGTGTTGTTCAGGATCGTCGCACACATGACCTGGTTGGAGCTGGCCCTCGCAGCCGTGACTCTTCAGGACTTTGGGAGTTAGACTAGCTTCGTGTTCCTTCCGCTGCCACTTCATCTGTCAGTTCTTCTCCGGTCGTCGCCTCTGCTACCAGCTCTTTTCAGCAGTGGCATCATCGTCTTGGTCACCCTTGTGACTCTCGCCTGTCGTCATTAGTTCATCGTGGTCTTCTGGGGTCTGTCTCAGGATATGGGTCTTTACATTGTCAGGGCTGTAGGTTGGGTAAACAGATTCAGCTTCCCTATCCTACTAGCGCGTCTGTATCTCAGCAACCTTTTGATTTAGTTCATTCCGATGTTTGGGGTCCGGCTCCTTTTGCTTCGAAAGGGGGCCATCGCTACTATATTTTATTCATCGATGATTTTTCTCGGTACACTTGGTTGTATTTTATGCGCTCTCGTAGTGAAGTGCTCTCCATATATCAGCGTTTTGCGGCCATGGTCCGTACTCAATATTCTACCGCCATTCGTGTGTTTCGTGCTGATTCTGCTGGTGAGTATATCTCCTAGATGTTGCGAGGTGTTCTTGCTGAGCAGGGCACCCTTACTCAGTTCTCCTGTCCTGGCGCACATGCCCAGAATGGCGTTGCTGAACGCAAGCATCGCCATCTTCTTGAGACCACTCGTGCCATGATGATTCCTTCTTCTCTTCCGCCGCATTTCTGGGCTGAGGCTGTCGCTACGTCAGCTTCCCTCATCAATATCCAGCCTTCTGCCGCTCTGCAGGGTGGCATCCCTCTTGAGCGCCTATCTGGACAGTTTTCAGACTACTCCATGCTTCGCTTGTTTGGTTATGTTTGCTATGTTCTCCTTGCTCCTCGCGAACGCACCAAACTGACCGCTCAGTCTGTTGAGTGTCTTCCTTGGATACAGTGATGAGCATAAGGGCTATCGCTGTTGGGATCCTGTTGGTCGTCGGATGCGTATCTCTCGTGATGTTATTTTTGATGAGACGCGTCCTTTCTATCCTCGTCCCACTGCTGGTACCTACCCGGTGGAAGATATTTCTTTTCTTCTCTTTCCCGACACACCTCTTTCTACTCATATTGTGCCTTCTTTAGGATCTCCTTCCCCTGATGTCTCTTCTTCGACACCGTCCTCCTCTGCTCTGTCTAGTTCTCCTAGTTCTCCTCGTTCTCCGGAGTCTTCCTCTGCTATTCCTTCTTCATCGTCGTCTCCTGAGATGTCTTCCTCTGATGAGCTTCCCTCCACTCGTCCTGTTCGTCAGCGTCGTGCTCCCAACCGTTACTCTCCTAGTCAGTATGGTCTTTCTGTTGCCTCTGAGCCGACCTCTTATCGGGATGCTGAGCATCATCCTGAATGGCAGCTGGCCATGGCTGAGGAGATTGCTGCGCTTGAGCGTACTGGCACCTGGGATCTTGTTTCTCCCTCTTCCGTTGTTCGTCCTATCACGTGTAAGTGGGTCTATAAGATTAAGACCCGTCTGATGGATCTCTTGAGCGCTATAAAGCGCGTCTTGTTGATCGTGGTTTTCAGCAGGAGCATGGTCGTGACTATGATGAGACCTTTGCTCATGTGGCTCATATGACCACTGTGCGTACTCTTCTTGCTGTTGCTTCTGTTCGTCACTGGTCTGTGTCCCAGCTTGATGTTCAGAACGCCTTTCTCAATGGTAAGCCGAGTGAGGAGGTTTATATGCAGCCTCCTCCTGGGTATTCTGTTCCCGAGGGGATGGTTTGTCGTCTTCGACGTTCTCTTTATGGCCTCAAACAGGCCCCTCGTGCCTGGTTTGAGCGCTTTGCTTCTGTAGTGACTGCTGCTGGTTTCTCCCTAGTGTTCATGATCCAGCGCTGTTTGTTCACACTTCTCCTTGTGGACGCACTCTTCTTCTTCTCTATGTTGATGATATGATCATTACTGGTGATGATTCTAAGTATATCGTCTTTGTTAAGGCTCGTCTTCGTGATCAGTTTCTTATGACTGATCTTGGTCCTCTTTGATACTTTCTTGGGATTGAGGTTTCCTCCACTTCTGATGGCTTTTACATCTCTCAGGAAAAGTATATTCAGGATCTTCTTGCTCGTGCTGCTCTTGGGGATGAGCGCACTGTTGAGACCCCTATGGAGCTTCATGTTAAGCTTCAACCTACTGATGGTGATCCTCTTCCTGATCCGACGTGTTATCGCCATCTTGTTGGGAGTCTTGTTTATCTTGCTGTCACTCGTCCTGACATCTCTTATCCTGTTCATATTCTGAGTCACTTTTTCTCTGCTCCTACCATTGTTTACTATAGTCATCTTCTCCGTGTTCTTCGTTATTTTCATGGTACGATCACTCGTCGCCTTTTCTTTTCTTGTTCCAGCTCCCTCCAGCTCCAGTGCTATTCGGACGCTACGTGGGCGAGTGATCCTTCGGATCGCCGTTCACTTTCTGCTTACCGTGTGTTTCTTGGTGGTTCACTCATTGCTTGGAAGACGAAGAAACAGACAGCGGTTTCCCGTTCGAGTGTTGAAGCTGAGTTGCGTGCTATGGCCTTGTTGACTGTTGAGGTGACCTGGTTACGGTGGTTACTTACGGATTTTGGGTCTCTATTACCACACCCACTCTGGTTTTGTCTGACAGTACAGGTGTTATTAGTGTTGCACGTGATCCGGTCAAGCATGAGCTTACCAAGCATATTGGTGTTGATGCTTTCTATACACGTGCTCAGGTGCAGGTTCACGTTGTTGCGCTTTAGTATGTGCCTTCAAATTTACAGTTGACGGATTTCTTTACGAAGCGCGGCATGATTTCTTACTCTCCAAACTCAGTGTTGTGGATCCAACATGAGTTTAAGGGGGGGGGGAGGGGTGATAGATGTATATATCTGTATATTGTTTTTTCCCTATATGTTAGGGGGCTTCCTCCATATTTGCACTTGTATCTTTACTATATATTGTGGCCTTTGCCACCAGAGAAATACAACTTGTCTATTCCTGACACTGAAGACCACCCCCTCGCTAAGGAAATTATTTCATAGAAACGGTGGTACTGGATCTTGTTAGGGTACATGATAAGTTGATTTAAAATCTGTGCTACTTACCTGAAACGATCAAACTGTGACCATCGAACTGCAGAGCATTTGTGCCGGTGCATTCAACAACCACTGCATCAGGAACCTCCTGTCTTTCCAACCAGAGCCTCTGCTGCAGCACCGCACTGCCATTGCCAGCGCCACCAAGGTGCTGGTGCAGAGTTACAGCACAGCAGCGACGGTGGGGAGTTTCTGCTAACTCCCATTCCACCAAACACACATAACATTCGTAATATCCGTGCTGAGAACACAAATGCCCTATCAAACTTCTTCCGGTTCGTATAGACACAAATGCTCATTTATTTTCCCCATTCACTAGCATATCCAAATATTCAACAGATGCACTCATTTTGAAGGTAACCTTTTGTGTAATAAAACTGGTAGTGTCTTGATTTGAGTAGATCCATTCCAGTATTTCCCTAGAATATAACTTCTCCTATATCACTGAACTGTCGGTATGATCCTTAAGCATGTCGACTGAAATAGTTCATGGGTTCAGAAAAAACATTTCAAGCTACGGTAACAGAGTACGATAAACCTTGTCAAAACCCATTAAAGGAACTCTTCAATCTGTAACAGCCAAAGTCAGATAGAGATTGAAACACTTGAACTGTCTCATATAACTACCATGTCTTGCCACATTCTTGCAAAATGGCAACACAAGCACCGTGCATCCATCGCTACGATTTCAAGAGTTCGAAACTGTTGTGGATTCAGATATAATCATCTTGAAGTAAACACGCAATGGACTGAAAAGAACCGAAGCAAACACCCATCTCCTGGTCAAGTAAAACCATCCGAAGCTCACCATGTCCATGTGTCAGCAACGGCTTACAGGATCAGCTGCAAAGAGATTCATCAACATCAGCTGCAAAGAGATTCATCACCAATCGATTCTCCACTCCAACAACAGTCAGAAACAATCCTCCCAGGATTGAGACCTTGAGCCCTCAGAGAAGCAGGCATGGCGAGGTGAGGTCAGGACCAGGTCACCACGCATCATCTGCGGCTGCCCTGGCATTGGCGCGCATGCGCTCGAAGGCCTCGACGGGCACCGAGAGGGGCCCAGCGCGCGCGTGCCACCTGGTGCCGTGTCGCCCGACCCTGGCGGCGACGTCCTCGACGGCCTTGAGGAACTCCTTGGCCTGCGCGGGCGAGAGCACCTCCTTGACGGCGGCCTCCACGGCGCGCCAGCGCAGCTTGTCGGCCCGCCGCGCCGCGCGCGCCATCTTGCACACCTCCTCGGCGGCCGTCTCCGCGAACCCGTCCTTGGTCTTCTCGCACGCCAGCTTCATGGCATAGGTGGCCTGGTACTCGGTCACCTCGCCGTCGAGCGCGGCCTCGCGGGCCTGGAGGCGGCGCGCGGCGGCCGAGAGCGCGTCGCGGGCGTGGGAGGGGAGGGAGGGGAACAGCGCCGGGAGGAGGGTGCGGAGGATGCAGGACGGGCGGAGGTCGCCGCCGAGCCAGGAGAGCGCGGCCACGGCGAGCGGCGGGTCGTCCGGGCGGGCGATGAGGGCGGGGACGTCGCGCGGGCGGACGGGCGGGCCGGAGGCGAGGCGGGAGTAGCGCAGGCGGAGGCGGGCGAGGTCGGCGGTGAGGTCGATGGCGCCGACGTTATCGCTGTCGCTGGAGTCGGAGGAGAGGAGGCGGCGGTACGCCGCCGGGTCCACCGCTCCAGGCGCTGGTTGGCGAGAAAAACAAGAAAAGAGGCACAGATTAGCAGCCAGGAAATTGGCGTGTAGAAGAAGAAAGCCATGAAACCCTTGTTAGACGCGAACTGGGCAAGAAAGAAAGAGGGGAGACGCAATTACAGATGGGGTTGAAGCAGGGGAGGCAGGAGAAGATGCCCTTGTCCTTCTTGGTGCTCTTCCCAGCCCCGCCGCCGCTGCCGCGGCGGTGGCCGGCGTCGTAGCCGTAGTAGTAGTAGTCGGCGTCGTCGCCGGCGACGGGGCTCAGGAACGGCATCGCAACGCTGGGTGTCTGTCACCTGCACACGCGCGCGGAGAGGGGGGCTGGGAGAGGGAGATGGGTCGGTGGGACCTCTGGCCGTTGCTCGTGGGTGAATATATTTTAGATGCTGGTTTTGTATTCTAAGTTTAATTATTTGTAAAAATGAATATAAATATATTTGACTTAATAAAGTCAAGAAAAGCGGCCTCCTATATATTGACGGGGCCACATATTAGTTCTCTCATCATGCGAACATTCCACCCATCATACAAATGATTCAAATTTTCTCAAATTTTAAACTTAAATGTGAACTGAACTAGTTCTTAACTTGTGTATCTGGTTGACTATTCATTTTCACATTGCCTTAGTCACAAGAAGATCTTTGAAACTAGATCTTGTGTTTGACATGTTTCAGCAGTAGAAGAAACAGTACACAAATTTTCAGATTATACGAACTTAGTTGTCAGGTTTCTGATTGTCATTCCACAGCCACGTAAAGACATGCACGATACTTCTCTAGTGGAATGATGTGTTCTATTACTTGTTGGTAACACTTGAATAATACCCTCCGTATTTTTTGTTAAAAATAATAGGCTAAATCATTAGACCCATGTGTGGTTTTAGATTTTCCCTAAATCTCAAAGCCCATGTATGTGGAAGCCCATATGTGATTTGACTCAAGTTGATATCAGCCCACATGTGTGTGGCAAAAGCAGTGAGAGTTAAAGTTTAGTCTCACATGGAAACTTGAAGAAGAGTTATACCACTTTATAAGATGGAGTGTTGCACCACTTTATAAGTGAGTAACAATAAAAGAGCTATGCGAGCGCTCTTCCTCCGACGACGCCGCCGCTCGCACGCTTGCTTTGTCACGACACGCGCGTGGGTTGCGGAAATCTCGCCGAGCCGAGCTTTATTTTGTTTCTCTATCTGTAACCGACCCGAATATGCGCGACGTGGGCTTGGTCCACTTCGTGTAGGGTTCTGCCATCCTCTCTGCCTGTGTCGCCACCGTAGTCTACTCCATCCCGCTTGCCGGCGTGCACCGGCAGTCGGGAGAGCAGGTCTCCGAAACCACTTGCTTTTGTGATCCTGTACGAGAGAGGGCGAATAAGGTTTTTGGAAAGCGCTTCGCGCGACTTCTCAAGTTCGTCATCACGACACGTCTTCTCGGTCGTCAAGCCGAACCTACTGCACGTCGACTTCTTCGACAAACTACTGCACCAATGACGACTACATCAACAACCGATCAGTACGTACACCGTCATCATATCTGTTGTTTTACTATGGATGTTAGTGCGTATACCCTGCTACTGTTCATGTTGATCAATACATCTAGTATGTTAGAGGTTCATGTAATTGTAGCTCTTGCTGTCATGAATTATATTCTGGAATTAATTGTGGAAATTATGCCTAATAATCTAACAATCCAAAAACCTTATTATAGGCAATTTCCTGAATTAAACATGGAACACTTGGCCGATGCTATGAAGCCAGAAAAGTTTACCGGTGTTCATTTTAAGAGGTGGCAGTATAAGATCACTTTATGGCTGCAAGCTCTAAAAGTATTCGAGGCTAGTGAGGGTTTACCTAAAGGAACTACATCTGACGACGTTCAGAACAAGTTCAAGGAGACCAATCTTGCCATTGTGGGATGCGTTCTGAGTGTTCTTAACAACAAGTTGTTTGATGTGTATATGCACATCAAAGATGGAAAAGAGCTCTGGGAGGCACTGAACACTAAGTTCGGTGTAGTAGATACTGGCAGTGAGTTGTACATCATGGAGAACTTTCATGATTACAGGATGGTTAACAACTGTTCTGTAGTTGATCAAGCTCATGAGATACAGTGCTTTACCAAGGAGCTTGAAATCCTCAAGTGTATTTTACCCGGCAAGTTTGTGGCTGGGTGTATTATTGCAAAGTTGCCTTCTTCATGGAGGAACTTCGCCACAACTCTCAAACACAAGAGACATGAGATATCCTTTGAAAACCTGATAGCGTCTCTTGATGTTGAGGAGAAGGCTCGGGCTAAGGACACTGCTGAGAGAGGAGGCGAGGGTCAGTCTAGCACCTACATGGCACAGAAGAAGACCTTCGGCAAGAACAAAGGGAATTATAAGCCCTCGTTCAACAAGCCTGAAAAGACTACAACCTTCAAGAAGAAGAAGAAGCCGAACAAGGCCGAGCTATGTTGTTATTCATGTGGAGAGCTTGGCCACTTTTCCAAAGACTGCCCAGAACGTGTAGATCGCAGAGGGAAAGGTGGGAAGACTGTCAATGTCGTGAGCGCTAGCAACACTGATGGTTATTGTAATTTATTTACTGTCCTTTTAGTATTTAAACCACCATGTTGGTGGATTGATACGGGTGCTAATATTCATGTGTATGCTGACATCTCTATGTTCACTTCTTATCAGGTCGCTCGGGATTCATCCGTCCTAATGGGGAATGGATCACATGCTTCTGTTCATGGTATTGGCACGGTGGATCTAAAGTTTACTTCCGAAAAGATCATGCAGCCGAGGAACGTGCAGCATGTCCCTACTATGAACAAGAATCTTGTTAGTGCATCCCTTCTATGCAGAGATGGGTTTAAGGTTGTGGTAGAGTCCAATAAAGTCGTTGTTTCGAAACATAGACAATTTATTGGTAAAGGTTATGAGTTCGGAGGCTTGTTCCGGTTTTCACATTCAGAGTTTTGTAATAAATCCGTGAATCATATTTGTGGTGGTGTTAATGATGATACCGGTGTTTGGCATTCTCGTTTATGTCACATTAATTTTGGTTTGATGTCTTGGATGTCCAGTATGAGTTAATTTCGAATTTCACTATTGACAAAGGTTCTAAGTGCCATAGTTGTGTGCAATCAAAGCAACCTCGAAAGCCTCACAAGGCTGCCGAGGAGAGAAACTTGGCACCTCTAGAACTCATACATTCTGATCTATGCGAGATGAATGGTGTGTTGACAAAATGTGGAAAGAGATATTTCATGACGTTGATAGATGATGCTACTAAATTCTGCTATTTGTACTTGTTGCAAACTAAACATGAGGCTTTAGACTACTTTAAAATTTATAAGGCTGGAGTTGAAAATCAACTAGAGAGAAAGATCAAGCGTCTTAGGTTAGATCGTGGTGGTGAGTATTTTCCAAAAATTATTTGATGAATGCTATGAGGAACACGAAATTATTCATGAGAGGACGCCTCCCTACTCGCCCCAATCAAACGGGGTTGCCGAGAGGAAAAACCGCACGCTGACTGACTTGGTGAATTCCATGTTAGCCACTGCTGGTTTATCAAAGGCATGGTGGGGGAGACTTTATTGACTTCATGTCATGTCCTGAATAGAGTTCCTAACAAGAATAAAGAAAAGACCCCTTATGAGGAGTGGGCTGGGAGAAAACCATTACTTTCATATTTGCGCACTTGGGGGTGTTTGGTGATGACCCACAAGTATAGGGGGTGTATCGTAGTACTTTCGATAAATAGGAGTTTCAATCCCAACGAGGAGCAGAAGGTGCTGAACAGTGGTATGGAGCAGGAAATTCCTATGAATACTTAGCAAACGGATTTTTAGTGCTTTTCTGACAAGGCAACAAAACAAAGAGCAAGTAACAGAAGTAACGAACAAACGGAGCAAGTGGCCCAATCCTTTCTTAGCAAAGGACAAGCCGGTGGAAATACTTATAAGGACCAAACGTTCTCGAGGACACATGGGAATTCTATCAGGTGCTTTCGCTTCAAATAGCTGAGTACTCTTCTCTGGTGTTCGTAAGTGTTGTGTGGGTGAACCTGTGCTAACATACCGCCCTTCCTAGGACTAATACATACTTGTGATTAAACCCCCTACAAACATCCATAACTACAGGAAAGTAATTAAGATATAAATCTAACCATAGCCTTAAACTCTGAGATGCTACACTCCCTTGTGCAAAGGTGTCCTAACGGGGGTTCAGGTTTCTGTCACTCCGGCAACCCCACGATTAGTAGCCAAATACACAATGCATTCCCCTAGGCCCATAAATGGTGAAGTATCATGTAGTCGACGTTCACATGACCCCACTAGAAGAATAGCACCACAACTTAAATACTAAACCATTGAATAATAACTCATCACAGATTCACTACTAACAACATGACTTCTCCCATGTCCTCAAGAACTAAACGAACTACTCACAAGACATCATATGGATCAAGATCAAAGATGATATGATAATGGATAACAATCTAAACATAAACAATAATCCAATGGTTCCACTCACAAGCATCAACTACAATAGTAATCAACACCGAGAAAGTTTCCCCTAAGAACTAAAGCAATATCCAACACAATTGTTACAGCGGGACGGAGTGGTGATGATGGTGCTGGTGGAGATGAGGGTGTGGATGATGATGATGATCCCGATGAAGCCTAGCTTGATGACGGTGTTGATGGCGACGGTCTCCCCTCTCCGGGAAGGAATTCCCCCGGCTGAAATCTGTCTGCAGGAGAGATCTTTCTCTTTCGGTGTTTTCCGCCCCCCAGAGGTGGCAGAAATCTATCTGTGGTCTCTCCCCCGGTATTAGGGTTCCATAGGGAAGATATAGTCAAAGGGGCAGAGTCGGAGGCCGGGCAGGCGGGCCACACCTGCCCTAGGCGCGGGGTCAGGTGGGCCCGCGCCTAGGGGGTGTGGGCCCCCTGAGGCCCGTCTCCGTCCCTCCTTCTGGCTTCCTTCGTCTTCTGGTAAAATAATATGTTTCCATATTTTTCTGGTATTTCTCTGATCTTCGCGAAATTGCACCGAAACGCCTTCTTTTCCATCAGAATCCAGACTCCGGCAGTCCATCCTCCAGGAATCATCCAACATGCATAAACAGATGAAAAGCCATAAGTAATACCTCATAATAAGACAAATATCAATGAATAGAGGTAAATTATGATATAGAAAGGTGATGCAAATTGGGTGTATCATTTGGCGAAGGTCAACATAACGATTCCCTAGAAACGCAAGCTCGGACCTAAGACAGTGGATTGTATCTTTCTAGGATATGCTCCACGGAGTGTAGGCTATAAATTTTTAGTGGTTAAATCTGAGGTACCTGATATGCATATGGATACTATAATGGAATCTCGTGATGCAACATTCTTTTAGAATATATTTCCTATTAAAGATATGCATAACATTGGTAGAATTTCTTCTGAAATACTTCCTAAATATAGTGCATATATTGAGAATTATGAACAACCACATGAGGAAATCCTTGAGAAGGATGACGATGAACCTCTCACGAGGAGTAAGAGACAGAGGATTGCAAAATCCTTTGGTAATGATTTCATCATGTACCTTGTGGACGATACTCCCAGATCCATTGTGGAGGGATATGCATCTCCTGATGCAGATGATTGGAAAGAAGTTGTCCAAAATGAGATGGACTCGATTCTTTCTAATGGAACTTGGGAATTATCAGAACGACCCTATGGTTGCAAACCTGTTGGCTGTAAGTGGGTGTTTAAGAAGAAGCTAAGGCCTGATGGTACTATTGATAAGTACAAGGCACGACTTGTAGCTAAGGGCTACACACAGAAAGAAGGCGAAGATTACTTTGACACATATTCATCTGTCGCTAGACTGGCCACCATTCGAGTACTACTGTCCTTGGCTGCCTCTTATGGTCTTCTCGTTCATCAAATGGACGTGAAGACAACTTTCCTTAATGGAGAGTTGGGAGAGGAGATCTATATGGATCAGCCGGATGGGTTTGTAGTAAAAGGTGAAGAGACAAAGGTGTGCAAGTTATTAAAATCTTTATATGGCCTGAAACAAGCACGTAAGAAATGGCATGAGAAGTGTGACAGAACTCTACTTTCTGCTGGCTTTGTCATTAATGAGGCTGATAGGTGTGTTTACTAGCTCCATGGTGGGGGCGATAATGTTATATTATGTTTGTATATGGATGACATTCTGATATTTGGTACAAGCATGAAAGTGATAAATGAAGTCAAGTCTTTCCTGTCAAATAGTTTTGATACGAAAGATCTGGAAGAGGCTGATGTGATACTGAACATCAAGCTTATTAAGAACGAGAATGGGATTACTTTAATGCAATCTCATTATGTTGAGAAGGTCTTGAGCCGATTTGGATTTAATGATGGAAATACTTCTCCAACACCTTATGATCCTAGTTTGACATTATGAAAGAATAAGAAGGAACCAACAGATCAACTGAAATATTCACAAGTTGTTGGTTCTCTCATGTACTTAGCAAGCGCTACAAGACCCGATATCTCTTTTGCTGTGAGCAAATTGAGTAGGTCGATGTCTAACCCGGGTATTGATCATTGGCATGCACTTGAAAGGGTCATGCGCTATCTATGTGGTACAATGAGCTATGGGATTCACTATTCAGGGCACCTTGATGTGCTTGAATGATATAGTGATTCGAACTGGATCTCTGACGTTGATGAACTCTACGCCACGAGCGGGTATGTGTTTACCCTTGGAGGTGGTGCAGTGTCATGGAGATCCCGTAGACAGACCATATTGACAAGGTCAACTATGGAAGCGGAGCTTACTTCTTTAGACATAGCCACTGTTGAGTCAGAATGGCTGCGGGAGCTCTTGATGAACTTGCCTGTGGTTGAGAAACCTGTGTCGGCAATCATTTTGAACTGTGACCAAACTGTTATTGTCAAAGTGAACAATTCTAAGGATAACGCGAAGTCCTCAAGACACGTGAAGAGATGTTTGAAATCTGTCAGGAAATTGAGAAACTCCGGAGTAATAATGGTTACATATATTCAAACAGACAAAAACCTGGCAGATCCCTTTACAAAGGGGCTATCACGAAATGTGATAGAAAGTGCATCGAGGGAGATGGGGTTGAGACCCATGGATGTCACACCTAGTGGTAACCCAATCTATGTGATCGGAGATCCTGTGAATCACCACCTGGGAAGAATAAGCTAGTGGTTTGACTGAGGAGAGTATTTTGTAACCCTCTCTATGTGAAGATGCATAACTCTCATAATCTGTAAGGCAGGTAGGCAACATGCTTTAATGTGTTTCTATTGGATTTAATTAGCAAAGATGCCGTCCTACAGGGAATTCTTGAAAGAACACACCTATATGAGCTCGACTGTAAACGTCGCGGTCTATGAGACTTGGATGGTCTCTAGTAATATCATGAAGAGACCATGGAGTATGATGCATATGCTCTAACCCACGGGGTAGGGTACTGGCAACCATGTACTAGTTATGATTTTGAGTGAAATCTATTGGCACCAGACTTGCAATTCAAGGTTCATCCATTGCTCAAGTTGTTGATAGACGTAGTTCAAGATTATTGTCGACACCCGGATTTTTAATCCCAGATGCATGTTATGCCGTACCTCGCAATCCTAGGATTACCATTTTTGTGAGACATAACAGATTGGATATCACAGTACATCATCCATTACAAACCATACATAAGGTCTTACACAAATAAGGATCTCATGATCCAGTTCTTAATACAATTCAAGCAGCGGAATAACGTAATAATAACGATACCATATGCGAAGCTCCATCTTCATGGTCATAGGCAATGCTGACGATGGGAGATGATCCTAGTTGTCCTATCCTTCCGGTGGTCCGTCATCCTGATACTCCTCTTCATAGTCTGGCCACGGGAATAGTCAGGGACAAAGCCATGAGTACTCTTTAAGTACTCGCAAACTAATACTAACAAGTGAAGTGGGTTTGAATAGGATATACTAAGCTCTAGGATTGTTTTGCAAAAAGCCAGATTTACCTTTACTAGGTTCAGAAGCAAAGAAAGATAGTTGACAGTTTTATAACACCTAAGTGGGAACTTGAATTCATATCACAACTCTGTTGTGGTGAAGTCAAAGTCATAAATCATTTCATAAGTCCTTTGAAAACATTTGACGATAGAACAGTATGGCTACTCCAACTGTCCATAACCATGGACACGGCTATTCGAATAGTTTGACACTCTGCAGAGATTGTACACTTTCACCACAACATTCGATACATCCGTCAGGAACTAATCCTGAATTCACCATACTCAGTATGCGGATAATCAATCCTAACCTTTCAATTACACGCCCTAGTATAGGCACCTCACCTGTGAGTTTGGCCTCCCAACCATGACCAAATGTCATCTTGGGTACTGCACAAGTGGACAATCTTCACAAGGTAGCCTCAGCTCAGACCTTGGCCGCAAGGGAACCCATACTAAGGTATATAAATTTCCAGTCAAGCCCTACCCAATTTTTGGGTATTGTGGTTGTACAGTAAAATTAGAATGGTATCGCATCCAGACAACCATCAGTTTAATAAAGGGCTAAGGCTTGTGCCTTAACATTTTCATCCTCAAAATCATCTGGTGTTCGGAAACACATGTCAAAACATTTTAGCAGAATGACTCATCATCCTAAGGTTTTCATAAACATTTTCACCAAGTATTCCCATCTAAAGTTGATCAAGTTTTATGATTAGCACTAGCATCTACATGTGGAGGATAAACACTAATGAAGGGTGATAAGCAGGTGTATCTTATCTAAGTTCAATCTCATGCCTCAGGATGACATCAAGATTATCTAACTTAGGCCAAATTTTATGCTCTTTATTCTACCTTCAGTTATCTTTCTAGAATCTACAAGTTACTAAGTAAACTCTAAGAGAAAGCTTTGATAAAGAAATAAATTAATAAACTTGTAAGTAAAAGTAGGATTGGGTATCAAGGGGTGTATGCTTGCAAGTAAAACTTGCATGGTTTAGCTTGCTAAGATAGTAGTATAAGCTTGCTAAATTCATAACTTGCAAGTATTGGCTTGCATAAATTTAGCATAGGCTTGCATCATTGCAAGTATAAGCTTGCTAGGTCAACTTGTATAGTGAGGCTTGCCTTGTGCAGAGCAGTGGTTTAAATTCTCCTCGGCTTCTTCCTCGTAGTATCCTCCTTCCTCCTCGTATCCTTGGTCGGTACTAGCGTCTATAAATAAATATGAGGTACACAATCACCAAAAAATACTTAACTATTTCTAATCATCACACAAAGGTTCACACTAGATGAGCTAGCATCATTACTAACATTTCAAGATGGCAATTTTCCCCGTGGGTGCGGGTACCCGCGGGTAATTATCCACGAAGAAGCGGGGATGGGGACCAAAATTTTCCCCATGGGGATCGCGGGACGGGTACCCATTAGCTTCACGGGGCGGGGATGGGGATAGAATTCGCCCCATGGAGTATCCATGGATACCCAAAGACCCCACATGTCAGTGTAATGAATTGTGCTACATACACCAAACAACCCTAATCTACCACATCTGCACCATATTTTTTATCCCAGCCTCCACGAGACCACAATTCCACAAGCCCACATCTCTAATAGTCAAACCTCTCCCCCCGTTCTCATCCAAGTCCCAACTCCCAAAGCGCGGGCGCATCCCCCTGACCCCGTCGGCTACCCCTTCCCCTCCATCTCCATCACGATGACCGACAAGCAGGGAATCTTCTTCTTCGTATCCTCCATCAATCCCAATCTATTGCCCTGCAGCAGGGAGCCGACCGACCTCCCCACCCACCCTCGATCTTGGCGACGAGGAGCAGGAAGGCGAGAATACGACGACGAGCCATTGTGGGCTTGTGGCGGCAAGATTTTGGCGAGAAGGAGCTGTCCTCGCATCAAGCAGTCAAGTCAAAGAGGAGGCATCGTCGACTACCCGCGGATTCCCCGGCGGGGGGCGGTTACCCGCTGGTGACGGGGATGGGGACAATTTTGTCCCCGGGAAGCTTCACGGGGATGGCGGGTATGGGTACTAGCGGGGATCAGGGCGGGTATGGTGAAGTCATCCCCGGTCATCCCCGTCCCCGTTGCCACCTTGACTAACATTACCAAGATTAAAGCACTTGTCTTATTTATTTCACTTGAGAAAAGTAATTTCTACTCATTGAAAAACTACTTAAGATTTAATATTCTACAACTCAAATATGGGATCATGTGGACACATGTCATCACCACATATTTCAGTACATGGGAATGTGATTTAAAGTGGTGTCACAATTTAATAAGATTTAACCTTTTTATTTTATTTAATTCAAGTGACTAGAAATGCCTATGTGCCATTCTTTTATCTCTTGATCATTATCTCTGTAAGTAAACCTATATATTTTTATATATTCTGAAAGGTATAGTTAAATATGATCTTTGAGAGTTGAAATCAACTCAAGAGCTTTTGTGGTTGAATTTTGAAAAATGTTTGAATGCAGAAAAGCTTCTGCCTTGTTATTTTTACCATGGGTGATCTACAAATCTAAATGGTATGAATCCAACGGGCTTGGATTAAGCATTACACTACCTTTCTAACAAAATTGGTTTCATGCATTTTGGTTTAGTGAATCGAGTTGGGTTGATTTTTGAATCTAGGTACAGAACTGGGTTTGAAATTAAACGAATAAAGCTAAATTTGAATTGGTGGGTTACGCGGGATGTTTAACTGGGTCGGCCCACTAGGCACATCACTTACGCGGGCTGTTTAAGTGAGCGACCCCACTTGTAAGTGAGACAACGAGGGGCGAAGCGGTACGGGGCGATTATGATCGTAGGATCTAACTCTAATCGAACGGCTCTGGTTAATCGTCCACGTCGGGCAGCGCCGACGAGACAGAACCCTAGCATGGATAGTGGGGGTCGTGGGAGGCTCATGGGGGCTCTGGCGATGGTCGGCGACGGGGGCGAACGACGAAGTCGACAACGGCGATTCTCCTGGTATCGACAGCTTCTCTTGGGGCGGCTCCAATCGACGACGCCTCTCCTCCTATGCAGCGGTGAACTCCGGTGAAATTCCGGCCACCTAGTGCTCGCCTTGCTCCGGGAGTGAGTGGGTGTGATCAGTGAGAGGTGTGGAGTGAACCGGTGTGAAGAAAACGAGCGGGGGAGGCCTCCTTTTATAGTGGCTGAAGGGGACCGAATGGCACGGGTGGAGCTCGTCGGTGTCGACGGCACAGAGTGCTACTGGCATGGGAGATGATAGGGGCGGTGTTGTGCTTCCTGGCGAAGCTCCACGACATGGTGGCGAGGCGTGGTGTTGGGGATATGCTATATGGGTATTCTCATAGCATGTCTCTTATCCGACTAACCTGGGTGGCCCATAGTCGGTAGCATGGCCTGTGGCCTGCTGGGCGGCCTAGTTAGGTGGATCCAGAAGGGAGGCCCATGCCGGATAAAGGAAGGCTACGGTGGAGTCACCAGTGTACCCGAAGCCTTGGAGTGCAAGATACATGATAGACGGTGTAGGACTCTGTAACCTGTCCGGCTAGGACTTTTCCCTGTAACCCTAGGATCTGGCGACTATATAAGTCGGGCCTATGGGAGCCTTTAGGGCACAATCTCATAAACAACTTAGTACAGATTCATACAACCTCGCAGCGAACCTATCTCTATAACTCGGCGTATTGACCTTATAGTGATTTATAGCAAGAGTAGGATTCCGCCACCGTCGTGGGATCTGAACCTGGGTAAGTTGTGTTACCTCGTACCCGTCAACCTTCCGCCTTACCCCACGTCTCTAAACACGCACTGTGAGGACCCCTCCATGGCGTACTCGTCGGCAATACCACGACAGTTGGCGCCCACCGTGGGGCAAGAGGCGCTTCAGGCTCTTCAGCGGGCGAGGACCAAGATCTTCGCAGGAATCGGCAAAACCGTAGCCATCGGTCGTGTTCTCTTCTCCGGCAATGTTCCGATCGTCCCCCCTAACGAGTTCTGGATCCCGACGAAGACGAACCCTACGCGGTGTTCGATCGTTCCTATCAGAGACATCCACCTCTTCATCGGCGAAACCGACTCGGGCACTAGTTCCTTGGGAGTCGGAAAAGCATCAAGACCCGCACGGACTGCCTACGGGCAGGATACGTTCGTGGAAGGATCGATGTCGGATCTCTCCTCGGAGTTTGCCGGCAAAGATCGGAAAAATTCAAGACCCACCCAAACCGCCCCTGTGTAGGATATAAAGGTGGAAGATCACTGCAAATCCGTCGGCTTTATCCGCGCGTCTGGACAACAGAGATCCAAGTTCATCGGCGTGGTTACCATCTTCGACCTGGCACGCTGCATTCAGAGAGAGGGCGAAAACCCCCGCGACTACCTCGCTAGGTGGCTCCGTATACGGGCCGACCTGGACAATTACCCCGATGATAACGCTTTGTATCACTTCGTGGAAGGACTGGACCGCGGCACACTTCTCTGACATTCTTTACGTCGGCAGCAAGCAACAAGACGCCTTACCCTCGAAGAGATGGTGAGCACCGTCAACAGCTACGCGGCAGCTGACGCGGCAGCCCAGATGGAGCTTGCGCTCAGATACGGAGAACCTCCGGTTTCGCAGCCGCCGCCACCGCCTCCGGCCGCCATCGTCGTAGCAGCACCACCACCTCCAGTCATCGTCGAGGCCGTTGCACCTCCACCGCCCGTCATCGAGGAAGTCCTGGCATCCTCCGACTCTGTCATTGACGCGCTTTATGCTGATTTCAGTGCAGATTCAGAGGAGGTAGACTTCAGTCCAGAAGAGCTAGACTCCGCTATGCAGGAGATGGAGGAGGAGTACTCGCGCGATGAGCAAGCTAACAACACCGTCATGTCTCGAGGGGTGTTCGTCACCATTGGTACAACGATGGATGAAGATCAAATCGGGCAAGCTCCGCCTACGGCGCTGGAAAAGGGAAAGGGGCCACTAATTGCTGCCGACGATGATCGCGCAAAGGTCATGCCTCCTCCGCCTAACCCAGTGCAGTAGCCGCATCAACTCGGCACCGATCCGAGCAACAACAACACCGCAAACTTGCCGCCTCCAGCATCCACGTCGACAGCAGCCCATGTTACTCCAGCTAACAGAGTGATGTACAGCAATCTCCTCGTCGAGCCACTAACCGTTGATCATATCCGAAACGTGACTCAGCTTGACGAGAAGCGCCAGCAGCTGCTGGAGGAGGCGCAAGCCATCGCGGAGCAAGGCGCTAAGCTAGATCGAGATCTGGTCAACGCACAGAAGTCCATAGAGAAAGCTAGAGCAATGGAGGCCCAGTACAAGACTCTGCTACAGCAGCTGAAGGCTAAGAAGGCTCCAGCTCACGTCATCAATGATCCTGGTGTACGGCGCAACCTAGGATGGGCTCCCTCGAAGCCGGCACAGGCCAAGCCATACATTGATAGTGAAGGCAAGCAGGTGATGCCCACCCCACTCCTTAACCTCCCCGTTGCCAAGACCCTTCTGGAGCAGGATAGATCGCCTTAGGCAGTAGAACAGGTCTATGACTTAGTGGTCAAGGCGGTAAAGCAGCAGGAAAAGGCCACCTCTCAGAGGTTTGAGTCTGACCCAGCGCTCTGCCGATCTAGCCAGTACAAACCGCCAAGGGACAGATCTCCTCAGGATGTCGGATCACAGACGGGTTCATCGGAACGAAGACGGAGGGATGCATGCAACAGGAAGGATGCTATCCCCATATCCTCTGACCATGGAGAAAAAGCCCGACCTCGCCGCCCATCGCCACCGCCCCTATCCCCCCAACGTCAGGAAGACTACAAGGCTCACCATCGCACGGATATGCCCCCTCCAAAGCAGTGTGACATCGTCATCCGCAACAACGCGACGCAGACCTGTCATGATGAAGAGCTCCACCAAGGACACAAGAGCAGGTCACAGCACGACCCTCCGCGTCCGACAAGAAACCATGACAGGCACGAGGCGTCGCAGGAGGGTAACAACAAGAAGGCTAACCCACCACCACCTCTGCCTCCATCGCCGCCAAGCAGTCACCATGGCGGAAGAGGCCCGCGTCATTCACGCAGCCCATCCCCTGTTGAAACAAGAAGAAGAACCTGGAGCCGTACGATGCACGTTCGCGGATCGATAAGATCCACGAGGCCCGGGAAGGACCATACCTGGGACCACGTTGTTTTGGACCTGCAATACGGTCCACAACTTACCCCAAAGGTTTCCGGATCGACAAGATCATCAAGCCCTATGACGGCACCGCCAAACCTGCCACATGGTTGCAGGACTACGGCAATGCGGTGGAGATTGCCTGAGGCAACCCCAACGTCGCCGTTAAGTACCTCCCGTTAATGTTGGCAGGCACGGCCCGTCAATGGATCGATGACTTGCCAAAGAAATCTATCTACAACTGGCTGGATATGCAAGAAGCATTCACCAAGAACTTTGAGGGTACATACAAGCGTCCCTACACTGTGGGCGATCTACAGCGGTGCGTTCAAGAGAAAGACGAGACGTCTCGCGCCTACCTCTCCTGTTGGCTGGATATGAAAAATTCCTGCGCGGGAGTGCACGCTCAGACCGCCATGGCCGCCTTCATCGATGGGTTGGAAAGGGGTACGTTGCTCCGATATAAGCTAAAGCGCATGCAGTACAATCATCAGCTTGACTTGAATCAGATGATTCAGTTAGCTAGTGAGTTCGCAGCTGCCGACGACGATGCTCGTGGCTCTTTGCCGGCAACGGCCGTTCCAACCCAAGCTTGGAGGAACAGCAGTACAAAGCGGAAAACCGCTCCAGAAGAAAATCAATCTACCGACATGGTCGCTATGACTTTTGCAGGACGAGGAGAAGGCAGACAACGTGGCCGAGGAAGGGGAGCGGGCCGCGGGCAGCAGCGAGGAAGTGAAACCACCTCGGCGCCGCTCCGCGTTCCCCAAACCTACAAGGAGTACCGCGATATGAAGTGCCTCGTACACCTCGACGCCAACAGCAAGGCCACCCATATCAATCGACACTGCAAGTTCGTCAACGACCTCAAGGAAGACCCAGAATCCGGCTATAAGCAAATTCGGAAGAATAGACCGCGAGGCAAGGGCAAGGGGAAGAAGAAGGAGGAGGAGTCCAAGGATTCAAGTGACATGAACGAGGACGTTGACCCCAAGCACGCCGCCAAGAGCGACGACAAGGGCAAGAACCCCTTCGCAAAGAAGGCCCCAGTCTACCACACTTTCCTTGGCACCCCCACAATCCGACAACAGAAGACCTCTCTAAGGGTCCGTTCGGCAGCCCTCCGCTCCCAAAAAATTGATGGCTCCGCTCCACTCCCCGTACGTATCGCTCCATTGATCTGATTATGCTATCAGTTTCCGTTCGGCGACGCTCCGCTCCGGTGAGCAGCAGGCTGCCAGCCCATTCAAGTTAGATGTAGCCCGTGTGATAGGTTCTGGTCTAGTAGTATAATAGTCTTTGAGCCTCTTAGTGAATTCCTGATCTGATTGATGAATTTTATTCATTTTCCATAACACGTACGACAGGTAATGGCTGAGCAAAAAGCTAATGGATACTGATGCTAGCTAGAAGACGATTAGCCAAATGAATAAAATATTATATTTCCTTTGTGCGCAAATAATTGACTTAGTTTTGTCTAGATTCGAATATATCTAGACGCATTTTAGTGTATAGATACATTTAAATTTAAACAAATTCTAGTCATATTTCTATACGAAGGAGTAGCACAAAAACGATATGTCTCCACACTAAAAGAATCATGTTTGCATATGTTTATAAATTAAAATAGCAACATGCAGAGTCATTTATTGCTAACATAACCTGAAAATTACCAACCAAGAGCAATGGCAGTAGCTAGTTGATCTCTAAACTCATCCATGTCACGACCACTTGTCTCGGTAGTTGATGAATCAGATGCACCCGTTGGAACTGCATACCGTCTATACCGTTCTGGAATTGTTGGCACATAATTTGGGTCCCTATCACACCGTTCAAAATGAACATCCTCTCTGTCATGTGCACGAATATAATTGTGCAATGTCATACATGCAGCAATGATCATCTTCTGGGTTTCAATTGGGTAGCTAGGCATCTTGAGTAAAATTTGCCATTTCATCTTCAAAACCCCGAAACCTCTCTCTATACTATTGCGCTTGGACGAGTGGATCTTATTGAACTTCTCTTCAGGAGTTGTTGGTGCTACACCTCTGTGGAACTCTGGGACATGATATCTTTCTCCTTTGTAAGGTGCGAGGTATCCAAACCTGTTTGGATAGCCAGCATCTACAAGATAGTACTTTCCTACACAAAACAAAGAGAATAATGCTTATGTTTTATGATAGATGACATTAGTTGTGATGAATATAGAAAAGCTCACCCTTTGGAGGATGGGGAAATATGTCCCGGTCCTTATCGATTGCATGATAAAGCACACTTGTGTCATGCATAGCGCCAGGTTGTCCAATTGAAGCGTAAGTGAAATGCATATCAAAATCACATATTACCATCACATTCATAGTAACTGCGCCAGTTCTTCCAATGTACCTAACTTTCTTTTCCTCGGGAACACCAACCCTAATGTGAGTCCCATCGATTGCACCAATGCAATCTTTGAGATGTGGAAATGCCCGTCTATCATTTTTAATCCTAGGATGCACAATGCGGAAATTTGGGTCTTTAGGCTTCAAGTAGTGCGCTGCCATCTTAACCACACAAATGAGTACCTCATGAAATTTGCGGTGGACAGTATCTGGTGAATGTTTGAAACGGTTCTGGGTTCTTCTATTTGATTCGCAACCCCCCAAGATCCACAGGAACATAGCAAGAGACTCATAACTGCTAACAAAGGGGGAATGTTTGAGGCCATACCGCTCCACCAACATGTCATGAAGATCAAAGAAAACCTTTGGACTCATTCTCAGCATCGTATAGGTCTCTCCGGGTGTGTCAATAGTCTCTTGCAACCATCCAAACCCACTCAAGATAGATGTCCTAGGCGGGGCCTTCATCACCCAATTCTCACAATACTTACCAACTATGTTTGATGCACCTGAACAAATGATCGACATTTTTTGTGCATGGTGGCAGACCATTGTTTTCTTCATTTCATAGTACTTCTCATCATCACTATCGCTATCAGATGACATTTGCACATATTCAACAAATAAGTCACCAAATATAAGTTATCAACATACGCACATAGTTAAAAAATAATCCATAGATAAATATTATCTGAGTACTTATTACAAGCCAAATATAACTAAATTGTTCAACAATGCAAGAAAATGGTTTCAGAAACATCACTCATACTTCAAATATATCCATCTACTTAGGGTACTTGTTGTCGTACTTCCTGCGAAGCCAACCCAATCGAGATGCAACACCCATGTGCAAAAACATCTCTCTTTGGTCTCTCTTCACAAACAACTCAGTAGCAATGAAGTGCTCATCACTACCTTCTGTTGCACCGCAAGCAAGCACCTCATTCATGACAGAGGTAACTGATGTGGCGTCATCATTTTTTATGAAAGACTCAAATGATAAATGCGACTTCTCAGCGATGTCACCAATCCTTGTAATTTGCTCCTGCATAACTTGTGCAGTCTTGGGTTTCTTGCTCTTGTCATGGACAAACTTTCCAAGCCTCTTAATTGTCGAACCACTTGCTTCTTCATCAGTAGGATTTGGTGGTGCTTCGGTATCATCCAAATCGCAATCCACGATATTATCGACATTCAATGCGGCACGTAATACTTCACTAGAAGGAGGTGGTACACCTGATCCGGGATTCCAATGATCAGTACCATCACTGGTGATGTCTTCAAACATGACCTTCAAGTTTTGCTCATTGCGAAGTCCTTGCTTTTTAAACTTGTTACATCCTTTAATATCCTGTAATACAAAAGAACATTTGTCAAATGATAATAATATAATAAATTGCAATATGGAAAAAAATAAGCATGACTACTCACTTTCTTTGCCTTCTTCCACCACTCATCATCTTGTATCACAGTGTTCCGCTCGTAGTCCCATCCCGCTCCAGTCTCCCTCAGCCTTAGTTTCTTGAATATGTTATAATCAATTTTCAGTTTGTCCCACTTGTTCTTTAATTGGTCTCTCTTGTACTCCAAACCTGTTCTTATTGTGAACTGTTTTGCCACTTCCTCATATGCATTGGGAGTCAAGTGAGTGTTCGGCCTATTTCCCATCCTCACTTGCTCGGCAAACAACTCGGTAATAATCCGAGTGTTATCATCGGTCCATTCGGCAGTCATGATCAAAACTCTTCTATAAAAATTCAAGTCATTTGTGTATACTACTGAAATTTATGTATCATACGAATATTCTGAATTTTAATGAATTTATCATACTCCCTCCGACCCATATTAGTTGACTTACTTTGTCTAGATACGGATAAATCTAGACTAGAAACATATAAATCTAGACAAAGTTGAGTCAACTGATATGAGTCGGAGGGAGTATAACAAATGCATGCATCAATCGTTAACGTATTGCCAGCTTAATTAAGCTTTGCAAAGGGAGCAACAACAATGGGGACCACGGAACTGTGTTAGCATCAGAGATGTATGTACGGACAAGTAGTACTTCATGAAGCATACATGCGATGACATATGGTTTTCGATCATGAAAGCTAGCCAGATAGACAATTGTTTCTGTACGTTCGTGGTGTGTGCTTGCGTTCTTGATGATACAGTTCTAGACGTCCATGGTGTGTTCTATAAAGCATGCATATATACAAGAAGAGACCCGACCAATAAAATTGAGATGGGTGAGAGACCGGTTGGGTACTGAAAACAGTCACGACACGACCATGAGACTCACCGTGGATGACAGGAAGCGGCAGAGGAGTTCTCGTTCCGGCGGCGTAGCACTTGGAGGCGGCGGCCGGAAATCCGTGGCAGCGGCACAGATTAGTTTGTGGCGATGAATCGCGTAGAACCGGTCTCGGTCTCGTGAGATCCTGATGGAAGTTCGAACCAGATCCGCCGGTCCAATCGGCGGCGACGGCAGCTTTCAGTCGATCGGCGGCGTGGGCGAGAAGATGTACTAGGGCTCCGCCGCCATGGTCACTTACGACGTGAGAGGAGGATAGTACGAGGGACGAGGTCTGTACAGAGATAAGGACGTATCGTTTCGTTTGATTCTTTTACTAATCGGTGGCAGTTGGGCGTAATTTTCATCCACTCCTCACTTTTTCTTTTGGAGGAGCGACGGTAGGCTCGCTCTGCCTTTTAGGGCCAAAGGCCGAAGCGCTCCAGCCAATCCGATCCGTTGAGCCAGTGCGTTCGGCGCAGCTCTGCTCACTCCGTAGCTGGAGTCAGGAGCTGGAGGGCTGCCGAACGGTCCCTAAGGATCCTGATGGCCACTCCCCCCAGTTCCCCAATACCTGCGCTGGTCGGAGGTTCCAATAACTTGGGACAGGACGGACCACCCAGACCTTGTGCCCACGGAGAACCAGTACGCCATGGTCATCAACCCATTGATTGACGGCGTGGAGTTCACCAAGTGCATGGTGGATAGTGGAAGCAGCATCAACATCATGTATCTGGATACACTGCAGAAGATGAACTTGACGGAGGCAAACCTAAGGCGGACCAACACCGTGTTCCATGGCGTAGTTCCTGGTCGGGAGGCTCGGTCCCTTGGGTGCATTACGCTTCAGGTATCCTTTGGCGACGTTAATAATTACCGCCAAGACCGCATGACCTTTGAGGTGGTCCCCTTCAAGAGCGTGTACCACGTCATATTCGGCCACGACATATTCCACATGTTCATGGCCAAGCCATGCTTCGTCTACAACAAACTCAAGATACCCGGACCAAACGGTGTCATCACCGTATCCGGAAGTTTTACCAAGGCAAGGGACTGCGAGATCAATGAAGCAGCCATTGCAGAAGCTGTCCTATACAACGAAGAATTCAAGGAGATCCAGAGCAAGGTCAATGACTCAGAGATGCCCGCGTCGAAGAAGCAGATCTCCGACTCCGCTCCTGCATTCAAGGCCGCCATCGAGACCAAGCCGGTGGAACTTGTGGTAGGCGATGCCTCCAAGACCGTCGCCATTGGGATGAACCTGGATCCCAAATAGGAAAGCGCGCTCGTCGAGTTCCTCCGTGAGAATAGGGACATCTTTGCCTGGCAACCTACCAACATGAAAGGTGTACCCAGGGAACTTGCCGAGCACAGCTTAAACATAGATCCAAAATATAAACCAGTGAAACAACCTCTACGATGCTTCGGAGATGAGAAGAGATGCGCCATTGGCAAAGAGATAGCTAGGTTACTTAAGGCTGGGTTTATCCGAGAAGTCCTTCACACCCGATGGGTGGCCAATCCTGTACTTGTCCCCAAAAAGGGAACCAATGAATTAAGAATGTGCGTTGATTACACCGACTTGAACAAAGCATGTCCCAAAGATCCGTTTGCTTTTCCTCGCATTGACCAAGTCATTGACTCGACGGCTGGCTCGGAATTTTTGTGTTTTCTCGATGCATACTCAGGATACCACCAGATCAAAATGAGCAAGTCAGACCAATTGGCCACTTTGTTCACTACTCCATACGGCACGTTTTGCTATGTCACGATGCCCTTTGGGCTGAAAAACGCAGGTGCTACCTACCAGCGGACAATGCAACGTTGCCTTCACGACCAAATTGGTCGGAACGTTCATGCCTATGTGGATGATATCGTAGTGATGTCTAAAAAGTCAAACGACTTAATCTCCGACTTAAAAGAAACCTTTGATAATCTCCGGAAATACAACATGATGCTCAACCCTAAGAAGTGCGTCTTCGGGGTTCCAGCCGGCAAATTGTTGGGCTTCATCGTTTCCCAGCGCGAAATCGAGGTCAACCCGGATAAAATCAAGGCCATCTTAATCATAAACCGTCCGACATGCCTAAAGGACATTCAACGACTAACAGGTTGTGTTGCAGCAGTTAGTCGGTTCGTCAGCCGACTTGGAGAGAAGGCTTTGCCGCTGTACAAGTTGCTGAAGAAGGCGGGCAAATTCACATGGACAGACGAAGTAGATGCAGCATTGAAGCAGCTCAAGGAGATTCTTTCCTCAGCGCCCATCCTTGCAGCACCCGAGCCTGGAGAGCCCCTGTTAATTTACATGGCGGCAACCAACCGGGTTATTAGTATCGTCGTCGTGGTAGAGCGGAAGGAACCAGGCTACGAGCACGGAGTTCAACGACCAGTTTACTATGTGAGCGAGGTCTTGATGGAGTCCAAGTAGCGTTACCCGCACTACCAAAATATAGCTTATGGAGTATTCCTCGCTTCTCGGAAGCTGAGGCATTACTTTCAGGAGCACCTAATCACAGTACTGAGCAAGACTCCACTGTCCGACATTATCAATAACAGCGACGCTACAGGAAGGGTCGTGAAGTGGGGCATTGAACTTGCCGCCTTCGAGATCACCTACAAGAGACGCGACGCTATCAAGTCACAAGCTTTGGCGGATTTTATTGCAGATTGGAGGGAGATGCCAGATGCTACTTTGTTGCCAGAACCAGAGTACTGGGTGATGCACTTTGACGGATCATAGTTGCTCAACGACTCGGGGGCTGGTGTACTGCTACAGTGACCAAAAGGAGACAAGCTGCACTACGTTCTGCAGATCCACTTCGAGGCTACAAACAACATGGAGGAGTATGAAGCACTCATTCACGGACTACGTGTAGCCAAGGATATTGGCATCAAGCGCATAGTTTGCTGTGGAGATTCCGACTTGGTTGCCCAGCAGGTGGCTGGCACCTGGAACGCGCGGAACCCTATGATGGCTGCATATCGCGACGAAGTGGACGAGATAGCCAAGAGCTTCTTGGGCTACAAAGTCAAGTATGTACCTAGGGAGAAAAACGAGGCGGCTGATCTACTGTCTAAGCTTGGATCGGGGCGCAAGCAAATTCCCCCAGGAGTTTTCCTAGAGCATCTACGCACACCATCCGTGAAGGGCGCCGACATCGACAACCCGGATAGAGCTGACTCTTTCTTCAACATGGTGACAAAGATCCCTCTGGCTTGGACAAAACTGTTCATGGAGTATCTCGAACACGGAACTTTGCCCGACGACGAGGTCGAAAGACGGCAAATAGTACGACGAGCAAAGGGTTATACCATAATCAATGGGCAACTCTATAAAAGGAGCACTACTGGTGTATACTTAAAGTGCGTTTCCCAGCTAGAAGGTATGGAAATCCTGCGTGAGATCCATCTCGGAGATTGCGGGCATCACGCCGCTCCTCGATCATTGGTCGCGAAAGCCTTCCGGCAAGGATTCTACTGGCTGAGCGCGAAGGCGGACGCCGACAAGCTGGTTGAGACATGCACGGGATGCCAATATTATGCCCGACAACCACATGTTCCTGCTGAAGAATTGTGAACAATACCAATAACTTGGCCGTTTGCAGTCTGGGGGCTAGACATGGTGGGACCGTTACAGACGACACCGTGTGGATTTACGCATCTGCTTGTAGAAGTTGACAAATTTACCAAATGGATAGAAGCTAAACCCATTAGAAAGCTTGATGGGGCAACTGCCCTTCGGTTTGTCTGGGATCTAGTGGTGAGATTTGGTCTCCCACACAGCATCATCACCGACAACGGAAGCAACTTGTCACTCAGAGAAGTGGAGTCCTATTGCTGGGACAAAGGCATCCGACTTGACCTTGCATCTGTGGCACACCCATAATCCAATGGTCAGGTTGAGCGAACCAATGGATTAATTCTGCAGGGAATCAAGCCACGTCTTGAGGCACCGCTACACAGAGCAGTTGGAGCCTGGGCGGAAGAATTGCCATCTGTGCTGTGGAGTTTACGAACCACACCCAACAGATCCACCGACTACACCCCTTACTTCATGGTATATGGAGCAGAAGCCATCCTACCTTCCGACATCCTCCACGACGCACCAAGAGTTGCCGCCTATGACGAAGATGACGCTGAAGAATCCAGACGCCTAGATGTGGACCTTCTCGAGGAGGAGTGCGTTTTGGCATGCCAAAGATCCGCCATCTACCAGCAGAAGCTACGTAGCTACCATAGTCGCCGCGGTCGGCATCGCTCGTTTAAAGAGGAGGATTTAGTACTCCGACTTAAGCAGAAGAAGTCACACAAATTATCCCCGCCATGGGAAGGACCGTTCATCATAAGCAAGGCGCTGCTCAATGGGTCTTACTACCTTATCGACAATCATGAACTCAAGGATAGACCCAACGAGGATCATAAGCGTAAGCGACGTGACCCGGTTGATGACTACCCGGAGCTTGATCGGCCATGGAACATAGCACGGCTATGTCCTTTCTACACTTAGCATCTTTTATCTAATTGTGTACCTCTTATATGATCAATGAAATAAAGCTCTTTGGTTCACTCATATTGCTGAGTCTTTTACCTCCTTTAGTGTTCATTTTTGGATCATATAAAACCTTTATGCACAAGTCTTGCGATTGCACTTGTGAAAATTCCTCCTACGGGCGTTAGCTTAAGTTTTCTGGTCTACACATTCTTTGTCGTTTTTATGTGGATTCTGGAGTAGTGACTTTTGACACTTATTGCGGCGATTTTGTGCTCAGGTTATTGACGGTGCCATTGGGCATCATCACCTAAGCGCATGGTTCCGACAACGAGTCTTCCGACTCACGAAAAGTCAAGCATAAGAACCAGAGTAATGGATAAGCCAGCACTTGCTTAAAAATATATACATACTGGGAGTTAGTTCTTAAGTCGCGGGACTTAACAATCATTGTTTTCCGCCTTAAGATTAAATCACCAAGTTTCTTCCGTGCACACACCAAAGGTGAAACAAAAATTACAAAGTGTTCTTCATTCTTTGGGCGCAGGAGACTTGGAGGCCGCATCATCACCAGCCGGAGAATCACCCTCAACATCGGCACTGTGATGAGACTCGAAGGAATCTTGGTTAACGCTATCGATGGTGTTCCTGGGCACGAAGACGTCAACATCCACCAACTCGGCAACCCTGGTGTCATAACCCGCGAGTGATGACAGGATGGCTTGGTGATCGATCTCCTTACCGTCATCATCTATGTCGGGGATGCCAGAGGTCACCGTGTCGATGTCGGCATCTTCATAGTGTGCCTTCACCATAGACAGCGCCATCCTTGCGCCAGCCCGTGTGCATGAAGCTTTCCAGCTCGTGACACACTCGGGGGCTCGGCGTAGAATCTCCGAGTACTTCGCCACGGAGTCCGAGGCCTTGATATATATCTGGAGGGGTTTAGCAATCTCCTTGGCTTGGGTGATGGCGGTGTTGACGAAGTTTCCGGCAAGAACCATGCATTCCTTGTCCGAAGGAGGCGAGCAGGTTAAACCCATAGGCGCTGAAAATTCCGACAAAGATCGCATTAGTTCAATAAACTCTAAAGTATCCAGACTACAGAAATACAAGGCGGAGGAAACTTACTGAAGATGCTGGACTTAGCCTGCCACACGGTGTCCGCCAAGGATTCCTTCTCTTGTTGGAGGAGCTTAAACGCCTCGCTATGACGATGGTTTTGCTCATCAGCAGCTTGCTTCTGATCTTTTAAGATCGCAAGCTCCTCCTTCAAGCGATTTATCTCAGCGGAGGCAGAATATTTTAGGGCTTTCATGGAATCCTCGTGCATCTTCAACATCTCCTTCCTCTCCTCCTTTAGGATCTTGTTCTCGCTGTCCAGCTGCTGGATTAGACTGCTCGACAATGTCCTTAGACTTGGCGAAATGTTCTGCAAGTCGGAGAAAACCACGTACACAGTGCGTACTCAGAGATTATAGGCACAAAAGTAAGACGGAAATGTGCAAAAAGAAAACAGACTCTTGTTTTTGATGATCTGTTCCTTCAAGATGGCACTTTTACCCTTTTCGGCTTCAAGATCTGCGCGCATCTTCTGATACTTGTCGTTGGCCATGCCCCTCCGAGCATTCTCATTCTGTGGAAACAAATACAAAGTTAAGTCGTTGTTTGGTCTGCTTGGAACCCCTAGTCAGAGATTTTCCACCTAGATGCTCGGGGGCTACAGCGAGAGTTTTTAACTTATCAATATGCTTAGCTTTTCTTTAAGCATCTAGTCGGAACTAATTCAGTTACAACTAGAGGCTTGGGGGCTACATCATTGAAAATTATGAACACTGTGTATGCTACTCTTAAAGCATCTAGTCGGAGTAATTCATTCCATCTAAATGCTTGGGGGCTACAGTGAGAGTTTTTTCTAACTTAGTCACTCTTAGAGCATATAGATGCAGAACCTATGGTTTTCCGTCTACATCCTCGGGGGCTACAGTGGAATACTCATATAAAATACAAAAGGCAAAGTAAAACTTACAAGTGCAATAATCTTGAGGTTTGTAGCACTCTCGGACAGCAGCTTGCCAAAGGAAATGCTATTTCCTCGCAAGATATCTTCTTGTCGGAGCAGTTCCTCAATACCGCACGTCGGAGATGGCGACACTCCTCCAGGAACCATAGTTGTGTTACTCGGCGGGAGCGCCGGGTAAACTATCTTCGGGAACTCGAAGGGTTTCTGGGGAGTAGGGGCGCCGCCTTCGGCAGAGGTACCAGCTCCCACCACCGCCTTGCCGCTACATATGGCATCCTTAGCCGGAGCTTCAGCCATTTGAAGAGCAGCGTTCTTCTGTCTTGACTGGGCGGTCTTGAGGTGCTCACAGATCTTGTGAACTTTCTCTTCTGCTTCTCGTAGGATGTCGGGTCCGAAAATCTGACTCTCTCCTACTTCTGACCAATTCAAAGGGGTGCGACACTTCCTTCCATACATGAATTCAAATGGGGCCATTTACAGACTAGCTTGATAACTGTTGTTGTAAGAAAATTCTGCGAACAGTAGACATTCTTCCCATTTAGATCCATACTCTAGCACACATGCTCTCACCATATCTTCGAGTATTTGATTTACTCGCTCCGTTTGTCCATCGGTCTGAGGGTGATACGTTGTGCTGAAATCCAGTCGGATTCTAAGCCTTCTTGGAATTTCTTCCAGAATCTCGAGGTAAACTGGGTTCCTCGATCTGATACGATGTTCTTGGGGACTCCGTGCAAACTGACGATTCTAGCGATGTACAACTCTGCTAGCTTCGAACTCTGGTATGTGGTATTGACTGGTAAGAAATGGGCTACCTTGGACAATCTATCAACTATGTCCCAGATAGAGTCATTTCCCCTACTATAAGTAGGCAATCCGATGATAAAATCCATTCCTACAGAATCCCATTTCCATTCTGGAATCCAAGATGGTTGCAACAGTCATGTGGGTCTTTGATGTCCCACCTTGACTCTCTGACATATGTCACACTTGGCGATATAGCTTTTGATTTCTCTCTTCATCTTATGCCACCAAAATTGCTCCTTCAAATCCTGATACATCTTCGTTCCTCCAGGGTGGATAGAATAAAGAGTATCATGGGCCTCTTTCAAAACAACTTCTTTCAACTCGGAATCTGCTGGTACACAGAGACGTCCTTTGTACCACAGAACTCCTTCTTCATCTTCGGTGAATCCGGGTACTTTGCCTGTACCGATACGACATTTGATTCCGTTGATACTAGCATTTCCTTTCCGTGCCTCCTTGATCTGACTGATCAAAGTGGGTTGAAGTTCTATGCTAGCCAAAAATCCTTCACTCACTAATTCCATTCGAAAATCTTCCATCTCTTTGTGCAAACTGGGTTTTACCGGGGAGATAGTGAATGTCCAGATCATAGTCCTCGATTAGTTCAATCCATATCTCTGCCTCATATTCAGCTCCTTCTGAGTGAATATATACTTCAGGCTCTTATGATCCGAATAAATCTCACAACGATTCCCCATAAGATAATGCCTCCATGTCTTCAGGGATAGAACTACGGCTCCTAGTTCAATATCATGGGTTGGACAATTCTATTCATGCTGCTTCAGTTGTCGGGATAGGTAAGATATAACTTTGCCTTCTTGCATTAGCACACATCCGAGACCGATCTTGGATGCGTCACAATACAGATCAAAGGGATTCGTGATATCCGACATGATCAAGATTGGGGCTGAAATCAATCTCCTCTTGAGTTCCTAAAAACTCGCTTCACATTTGTCTGTCCATTAAAACTTGTTGTCCTTCTTCAGCAATTGGGTCATGGGTCTGGCAATACTCGAGAATCCTTCTACAAACTTGCGGTAGTATCCCGCTAATCCGAGAAATGCACGAACTTGGGTTTGAGTGGTTGGGGCTTGCCAATCTTCAACATCTTTCACCTTCGCAGGGTCAATGTCAATTCCTCCGGCTAATACGATGTGTCCGAGGAATCCTACCTCCTATAACCAGAATTCACATTTGCTAAACTTGTCATACAACTGATGCTCTCTAAGGGTTCCAAGAATGGTCCTTAGGTGTAGCTCATGTTCTTCTTCTGATTTGGAATAAATCAGAATGCCATTGATGAAAACAACGACAAACTTATCCAGGAAGTCCATACAAATCTTATTCATGAGGTTCATGAAATAAGAGGGGGCATTGGTTAATCCAAATACATGACAATATACTCATATAATCCATATCGGGTGGTAAAGGCAGTCTTTGGAATATCCTCTGCGTGAATCTTGAGTTGATGATATCCAGTTCTAAGATCAATCTTAGAAAACACTTTGGCACCAGTCAAATGGTCAAACATGTATTCTATCTTGGGCAACGGGTACTTGTTCTTGATGGTGACATCGTTCAACTTCCGATAATCCGTACACAAACAATTACCTCCATCTTTCTTGTCCACAAACAAAACAGGTGATCTCCATGGTGACGCACTTGGTTGAATCAATCCATTTATAGCATGGCATCCAGTTGCTTCTTCAGTTCCACTAGTTCAGACGGGTTCATACTATATGGTCTCTGGGCTAGGGGTCCGGTTCCAGGGATTAGTTCAATGATAAACTGGATATCCCGATCTAGGGGCATACCGGGCAAAACATCTGAAAATACATCGGGGTATTCATAGACTATCCAGACTTGGTCAATGGTTGGTTGGGCCGTAGGGGTTCGTAGCATGGAAAACAAAAATTTTCTATCGCATACAAACAAACAAGCCAAGATCTATCTACTAGATTGTAGCAAACGAGTCGATGGTATAACTTACCCTCGAAGATTCCA
>CAJUWN010000047.1:0-44847 GCA_910589765.1 Avena atlantica
CCGAAAACCAATCTAGGGTTTTGCCTTCCTCTCTACTTGCGCCGTCACCGTAGTCTACTCCATCCCGCTTGCCGGCGTGCACCGGCAACGGGAGAGCAGGTCTCCGGAACCACTCGCCCTTGTGATCCTGTACGGGAGAGGGCGAATAAGGTTTTTGGGAAGCGCTCTGCGCGACTGCTCGAGTTCTTCATCACGGGTCGTCTTCCATCCAAGTCAGGCGGTGCTGCCTACCGCCGTCTTCGTCGCCATCTGCTGCGATCACTCTTCCCAAAGTTTCTACTACGACAACCGAACGGTACGTGCTACGTGATCCTGTTTGGTTATTCATCATGTTCTGCGAGTACATGTTAGGCTGCTGTTTGTTTCGATCATCCTGTTGTTTAGTACATCTAGTATGTTCGAGTTACATGAGCTAGTAGCTGGTTTTGTCATGATTTATATTCTGGAATTAATCGTGGAAATTATGCCTAATAATCCAACAATCCAAAAACCTTATTGTAGGCAATTTCCTGAATTAACAATGGCTGGTTTTACCGATGCACTGAGGCCGGATAAGTTTACCGGTGTGCACTTTAAGAGGTGGCAGTACAAGGCTGAGCTTTGGCTGACCACGATGAAAGTGTTCCACATCAGTAAAGGCAAACCTGAGGGAACTATATCTGACGAGGATCAGAAGAAGTTCGAGGATGCTAATACTGTCTTTGTGGGATGTATTCTGAGCATTCTTGCTGACCGTCTGTGTGATGTGTTTATGCACATAAAAGACGGAAAGGAGCTCTGGGATGCACTGGATGCCAAGTTTGGTGCTGCAGATGCTGGCAGTGAACTGTATATCATGGAGAGCTTTCATGATTTTAAGATGACTAAGGACCTTCCTGTGGTTCAACAAGCTCATGAGATACAGTGCATTGCCAAGGAGCTCGAACTCCTTAAGTGTACCTTACCCGACAAGTTTGTGGCGGGATGCATTATTGCTAAGTTGCCCCCTTCATGGAGGAACTTTGCCACAACTCTCAAACACAAGAGACAGGAGATATCAGTTGAAAATCTGATAGCGTCCCTTGATGTTGAGGAGAAGGCTCGGGCTAAGGACACTACTGAGAAAGGAGAGGGTCTTGCTACTGCTAACTTTGTGCAGAAAGGCAAATCCGTAGGCAAGAACAAAGGGAACTTCAAACCCTCCTTTAACAAGCCTGTAAAGACTACAACCTTCAAGAAGAAGAAGACGAACAGGGACAAGAGTGAACTGTCTTGTTACACTTGTGGAGAGCCCGGCCATTTTTCCAAGGACTGTCCAGAACGCGCAGACCGCAGAGGGAAAAAGGCCAAGACTGTCAACGTCGTGACCGCTAGCAATACTGATGGGTATGGTAATTTATTTACTGTTCTTTCAGTATTTCAATCACCGTGTTGGTGGCTTGATACGGGTGCTAATGTTCATGTGTGTGCTGACATCTCTATGTTCACTTCTTATCAGGTCGCTCGGGATTCATCCGTCCTAATGGGGAATGGATCACATGCTTCTGTTCGTGGTGTTGGCACGGTGGATCTGAAGTTTACTTCCGGAAAGATCGTGCAGCTGAGGAACGTGCAGCATGTCCCTACTATGAACAAGAATCTCGTTAGTGGCTCCCTTCTTTGCAGAGATGGGTTTAAGGTTGTCTTAGAGTCTAATAAAGTCGTTGTTTCGAAACATGGACAATTTATTGGTAAAGGTTATGAGTTCGGAGGCTTGTTCCGGTTTTCACTTTCAGAGTTTTGTAATAAATCCGTGAATCATATTTGTGGTGGTGTTAATGATGATACCAGTGTTTGGCATTCTCGTTTATGTCACATTAATTTTGGTTTGATGTCTCGGATGTCCAGCATGAGTTTAATTCCGAATTTCACTATTGCCAAAGGTTCCAAGTGCCATAGTTGTGTGCAATCAAAGCAACCTCGAAAGCCTCACAAGGCTGCCGAGGAGAGAAACTTGGCACCTCTAGAACTCATACATTCTGATCTATGTGAGATGAATGGTGTGTTGACAAAAGGTGAAAAGAGATATTTCATGACGTTGATAGATGATGCTACTAAATTCTGCTATGTTTACTTGTTGCAAACTAAAGATGAGGCTTTAGACTACTTTAAAATCTATAAGGCCGAAGTTGAAAATCAACTAGAGAGAAAGATCAAGCGTCTTAGGTCGGATCGTGGTGGTGAGTATTTTCCCAAAATATTTGATGAATTCTGTCAGGAACACGGAATTATTCATGAGAGGACGCCTCCCTACTCGCCCCAATCAAACGGGGTTGCCGAGAGGAAAAACCGCACGCTGACTGACTTGGTGAATTCCATGTTAGCCACTGCTGGTTTATCAAAGGCATGGTGGGGGGAGGCTTTGTTGACTTCATGTCATGTCCTGAATAGAGTTCCTAACAAGAATAAAGAAAAGACCCCTTATGAGGAGTGGGTTGGGAGAAAACCATCACTTTCGTATCTGCGTACTTGGGGGTGTTTGGCGAAGGTCAACATACCGATTCCCAAAACGCAAGCTCGGACCCAAGACAGTGGATTGTATCTTTCTAGGATATGCTCCACGGAGTGTAGGCTATAGATTTCTAGTGGTTAAATCTGAGGTACCTGATATGCATGTTGATACTATAATGGAATCTCGTGATGCAACATTCTTTGAGAATATTTTTCCTATGAAAGATATGCATAGCATTGGTAGGATTTCTTCTGAAATACTTCCTGAATCTAGTGCATCTATTGATAATTCTGAACAACCACATGAGGAATTTCTTGAGAAGGATGACGATGAACCTCTCACGAGGAGTAAGAGACAGAGGGTTGCAAAATCCTTTGGCAATGATTTCATCGTGTACCTTGTGGATGATACTCCCAGATCCATTACTGAGGCATATGCATCTCCTGATGCAGATGATTGGAAAGAAGCTGTCCAAAATGAGATGGACTCGATTCTTTCTAATGGAACTTGGGAATTATCAGAACGACCCTATGGTTGTAAACCTGTGGGATGTAAGTGGGTGTTCAAGAAGAAGCTAAGGCCTGATGGTACTATTGAGAAGTACAAGGCACGGCTTGTAGCTAAGGGCTACACACAGAAAGAAGGCGAAGATTACTTTGACACCTATTCACCTGTCGCTAGACTGACCACCATTCGAGTACTACTGTCCCTGGCTGCCTCTTATGGTCTTCTCGTTCATCAAATGGACGTGAAGACAGCTTTCCTTAATGGAGAGTTGGAAGAGGAGATCTATATGGATCAGCCGGATGGGTTTGTGGTAAAAGGTGAAGAGACAAAGGTGTGTAAGTTATTGAAATCTTTATATGGCCTGAAACAAGCACCTAAGCAATGGCATGAGAAGTTTGACAGAACTCTACTTTCTGCTGGCTTTGTCATTAATGAGGCTGATAGGTGTGTTTACTATCGCCATGGTGGGGGCGATAGCGTTATATTATGTTTGTACGTGGATGACATTCTGATCTTTGGTACAAACATGAAAGTGATAAATGAAGTCAAGTCTTTCCTGTCAAAGAGTTTTGATATGAAAGATCTGGGAGAGGCTGATGTCATTCTGAACATCAAGCTTATTAAGAACGAGAATGGGATTACTTTAACGCAATCTCATTATGTTGAGAAGGTCTTGAGCCGATTTGGCTTTAATGATGGCAAGACTTCTCCAACACCTTATGATCCCAGTTTGACATTACGAAAGAATAAGAAGGAACCAACAGATCAGCTGAAATATTCACAAGTTGTTGGTTCTCTCATGTACTTAGCAAGCGCTACAAGACCCGATATCTCTTTTGCTGTGAGCAAGTTGAGTAGGTTCATGTCTAACCCGGGTATTGATCATTGGCATGCACTTGAAAGGGTCATGCGCTATCTATGTGGTACAATGAGCTATGGGATTCACTATTCAGGAAATCCTGCTGTGCTTGAAGGATATAGTGATTCGAATTGGATCTCTGACGTTGATGAACTCTACGCCACGAGCGGGTATGTGTTTACCCTTGGAGGTGGCGCAGTGTCATGGAGGTCTCGTAGACAAACCATATTGACGAGGTCAACTATGGAAGCAGAACTTACTGCTTTAGACACAGCCACTGTTGAGTCAGAATGGCTGCGTGAGCTCTTGATGGACTTGCCTGTGGTTGAGAAACCTGTGCCGGCAATCCTTTTGAATTGTGACAACCAAACTGTTATTGTCAAAGTGAACAATTCTAAGGATAACGCGAAGTCATCAAGACACGTGAAAAGACGTTTGAAATCTGTCAGGAAATTGAGAAACTCCGGAGTAATAACTGTTACGTATATTCAAACAGACAAAAACCTGGCAGATCCCTTTACAAAGGGACTATCACGAAATGTGATAGAAAGTGCATCGAGGGAGATGGGGTTGAGACCCATGGATGTCACACCTTAGTGGTAACCCAACCTATGTGATCGGAGATCCCGTGAATTAGGACCTGGGAAGAACAAGCTAGTGGTTTGACTGAGGAGAGTATTTTGTAACCCTCTCTATGTGAAGATGCATGACTCTCATAATCTGTAAGGCAGGTTGGCAACATGCCTTAATGTGTTTCTGTTGGCTTTAATTAGCAAAGATGCCGTCCTACAGGGCATTCTTGAAAGAACACACCTATATGAGCTCGACTGTAAACGTCGCGGTCTATGAGATCTGGGTGATCTCTAGTAAACTCATGAAGAGACCAGGGAGTATGACGCATATGCTCCAACCCGCGGGGTAGGCTACTGACAGCCAAGTACTAGTTATGATTTTGAGCGAAATCTATTGGCACCAAACTTGCAATTCAAGGTTCGTCCATTGTTCAAGTTGTTGATAGACGTAGTTCAAGATTCTAGGCGGAAGTTCAACTTAACAGTCTCTGCTGAAACACTGGTATATAAACAAGTAGCAAGGATTGGCAAATCTTCAAATGGGCATTTGAGATCTGGTGGGGGATTGTTAGAAATAATGGGGCTAATCCATTTAGGCCCATGAGTATTTCAGATTTTCCCTAAATCTCAAAGCCCAAATTTGTGGCAGCCCATATGTGTTTGGGCCCATGTTTGTGGCAGCTCACATGGGAGTGGAGTGGGAGCTAAAGTTTAGTCCCACATGGAAAGTTGGAGGAGAGTTGCACCACCTTATAAGGTGGAGTGTTGCACCACTTTGTAAGTGAGTGGAAATAAGAGAGATACACACGCGCGCTCCTCCTCCGACGACGCCGCCGCTCGCACGCACGCTCGCCTCGTCACGTCACGTCACGACGCGCGCGCCGCGGGTTGCGGGTTGCGGGAATCTCGCCGAGCCGAGCTTTATTTTGCTGCTCAGGAAAATTGACAGACGTGTCAAACGGTTAGCTTATTCGGGTCGCTCCCGGATCGTGGGCTACTGTAACCGACCCGAACGTGCGTAACGTGGACTCGGCCCACGTTCGCCTCCGTTAGGGTTTCCTGAGCCGCTCTATATAAAGTCCTGCGCGGCTACCGCCACAACACCACCGAAAACCAATCTAGGGTTTTGCCTTCCTCTCTACTTGCGCCGTCACCGTAGTCTACTCCATCCCGCTTGCCGGCGTGCACCGGCGGACGGGAGAGCAGGTCTCCGGAACCACTCGCCCTTGTGATCCTGTACGGGAGAGGGCGAATAAGGTTTTTGGGAAGCGCTCTGCGCGACTGCTCGAGTTCTTCATCACGGGTCGTCTTCCATCCAAGTCAGGCGGTGCTGCCTACCGCCGTCTTCGTCGCCATCTGCTGCGATCACTCTTCCCCAAAGTTTCTACTACGACAACCGAACGGTACGTGCTACGTGATCCTGTTTGGTTATTCATCATGTTCTGCGAGTACATGTTAGGCTGCTGTTTGTTTCCGATCATCCTGTTGTTTAGTACATCTAGTATGTTCGAGTTACATGAGCTAGTAGCTGGTTTTGTCATGATTTATATTCTGGAATTAATCGTGGAAATTATGCCTAATAATCCAACAATCCAAAAACCTTATTGTAGGCAATTTCCTGAATTAACAATGGCTGGTTTTACCGATGCACTGAGGCCGGATAAGTTTACCGGTGTGCACTTTAAGAGGTGGCAGTACAAGGCTGAGCTTTGGCTGACCACGATGAAAGTGTTCCACATCAGTAAAGGCAAACCTGAGGGAACTATATCTGACGAGGATCAGAAGAAGTTCGAGGATGCTAATACTGTCTTTGTGGGATGTATTCTGAGCATTCTTGCTGACCGTCTGTGTGATGTGTTTATGCACATAAAAGACGGAAAGGAGCTCTGGGATGCACTGGATGCCAAGTTTGGTGCTGCAGATGCTGGCAGTGAACTGTATATCATGGAGAGCTTTCATGATTTTAAGATGACTAAGGACCTTCCTGTGGTTCAACAAGCTCATGAGATACAGTGCATTGCCAAGGAGCTCGAACTCCTTAAGTGTACCTTACCCGACAAGTTTGTGGCGGGATGCATTATTGCTAAGTTGCCCCCTTCATGGAGGAACTTTGCCACAACTCTCAAACACAAGAGACAGGAGATATCAGTTGAAAATCTGATAGCGTCCCTTGATGTTGAGGAGAAGGCTCGGGCTAAGGACACTACTGAGAAAGGAGAGGGTCTTGCTACTGCTAACTTTGTGCAGAAAGGCAAATCCGTAGGCAAGAACAAAGGGAACTTCAAACCCTCCTTTAACAAGCCTGTAAAGACTACAACCTTCAAGAAGAAGAAGACGAACAGGGACAAGAGTGAACTGTCTTGTTACACTTGTGGAGAGCCCGGCCATTTTTCCAAGGACTGTCCAGAACGCGCAGACCGCAGAGGGAAAAAGGCCAAGACTGTCAACGTCGTGACCGCTAGCAATACTGATGGGTATGGTAATTTATTTACTGTTCTTTCAGTATTTCAATCACCGTGTTGGTGGCTTGATACGGGTGCTAATGTTCATGTGTGTGCTGACATCTCTATGTTCACTTCTTATCAGGTCGCTCGGGATTCATCCGTCCTAATGGGGAATGGATCACATGCTTCTGTTCGTGGTGTTGGCACGGTGGATCTGAAGTTTACTTCCGGAAAGATCGTGCAGCTGAGGAACGTGCAGCATGTCCCTACTATGAACAAGAATCTCGTTAGTGGCTCCCTTCTTTGCAGAGATGGGTTTAAGGTTGTCTTAGAGTCTAATAAAGTCGTTGTTTCGAAACATGGACAATTTATTGGTAAAGGTTATGAGTTCGGAGGCTTGTTCCGGTTTTCACTTTCAGAGTTTTGTAATAAATCCGTGAATCATATTTGTGGTGGTGTTAATGATGATACCAGTGTTTGGCATTCTCGTTTATGTCACATTAATTTTGGTTTGATGTCTCGGATGTCCAGCATGAGTTTAATTCCGAATTTCACTATTGCCAAAGGTTCTAAGTGCCATAGTTGTGTGCAATCAAAGCAACCTCGAAAGCCTCACAAGGCTGCCGAGGAGAGAAACTTGGCACCTCTAGAACTCATACATTCTGATCTATGTGAGATGAATGGTGTGTTGACAAAAGGTGAAAAGAGATATTTCATGACGTTGATAGATGATGCTACTAAATTCTGCTATGTTTACTTGTTGCAAACTAAAGATGAGGCTTTAGACTACTTTAAAATCTATAAGGCCGAAGTTGAAAATCAACTAGAGAGAAAGATCAAGCGTCTTAGGTCGGATCGTGGTGGTGAGTATTTTCCCAAAATATTTGATGAATTCTGTCAGGAACACGGAATTATTCATGAGAGGACGCCTCCCTACTCGCCCCAATCAAACGGGGTTGCCGAGAGGAAAAACCGCACGCTGACTGACTTGGTGAATTCCATGTTAGCCACTGCTGGTTTATCAAAGGCATGGTGGGGGGAGGCTTTGTTGACTTCATGTCATGTCCTGAATAGAGTTCCTAACAAGAATAAAGAAAAGACCCCTTATGAGGAGTGGGTTGGGAGAAAACCATCACTTTCGTATCTGCGTACTTGGGGGTGTTTGGCGAAGGTCAACATACCGATTCCCAAGAAACGCAAGCTCGGACCCAAGACAGTGGATTGTATCTTTCTAGGATATGCTCCACGGAGTGTAGGCTATAGATTTCTAGTGGTTAAATCTGAGGTACCTGATATGCATGTTGATACTATAATGGAATCTCGTGATGCAACATTCTTTGAGAATATTTTTCCTATGAAAGATATGCATAGCATTGGTAGGATTTCTTCTGAAATACTTCCTGAATCTAGTGCATCTATTGATAATTCTGAACAACCACATGAGGAATTTCTTGAGAAGGATGACGATGAACCTCTCACGAGGAGTAAGAGACAGAGGGTTGCAAAATCCTTTGGCAATGATTTCATCGTGTACCTTGTGGATGATACTCCCAGATCCATTACTGAGGCATATGCATCTCCTGATGCAGATGATTGGAAAGAAGCTGTCCAAAATGAGATGGACTCGATTCTTTCTAATGGAACTTGGGAATTATCAGAACGACCCTATGGTTGTAAACCTGTGGGATGTAAGTGGGTGTTCAAGAAGAAGCTAAGGCCTGATGGTACTATTGAGAAGTACAAGGCACGGCTTGTAGCTAAGGGCTACACACAGAAAGAAGGCGAAGATTACTTTGACACCTATTCACCTGTCGCTAGACTGACCACCATTCGAGTACTACTGTCCCTGGCTGCCTCTTATGGTCTTCTCGTTCATCAAATGGACGTGAAGACAGCTTTCCTTAATGGAGAGTTGGAAGAGGAGATCTATATGGATCAGCCGGATGGGTTTGTGGTAAAAGGTGAAGAGACAAAGGTGTGTAAGTTATTGAAATCTTTATATGGCCTGAAACAAGCACCTAAGCAATGGCATGAGAAGTTTGACAGAACTCTACTTTCTGCTGGCTTTGTCATTAATGAGGCTGATAGGTGTGTTTACTATCGCCATGGTGGGGGCGATAGCGTTATATTATGTTTGTATGTGGATGACATTCTGATCTTTGGTACAAACATGAAAGTGATAAATGAAGTCAAGTCTTTCTGTCAAAGAGTTTTGATATGAAAGATCTGGGAGAGGCTGATGTCATTCTGAACATCAAGCTTATTAAGAACGAGAATGGGATTACTTTAACGCAATCTCATTATGTTGAGAAGGTCTTGAGCCGATTTGGCTTTAATGATGGCAAGACTTCTCCAACACCTTATGATCCCAGTTTGACATTACGAAAGAATAAGAAGGAACCAACAGATCAGCTGAAATATTCACAAGTTGTTGGTTCTCTCATGTACTTAGCAAGCGCTACAAGACCCGATATCTCTTTTGCTGTGAGCAAGTTGAGTAGGTTCATGTCTAACCCGGGTATTGATCATTGGCATGCACTTGAAAGGGTCATGCGCTATCTATGTGGTACAATGAGCTATGGGATTCACTATTCAGGAAATCCTGCTGTGCTTGAAGGATATAGTGATTCGAATTGGATCTCTGACGTTGATGAACTCTACGCCACGAGCGGGTATGTGTTTACCCTTGGAGGTGGCGCAGTGTCATGGAGGTCTCGTAGACAAACCATATTGACGAGGTCAACTATGGAAGCAGAACTTACTGCTTTAGACACAGCCACTGTTGAGTCAGAATGGCTGCGTGAGCTCTTGATGGACTTGCCTGTGGTTGAGAAACCTGTGCCGGCAATCCTTTTGAATTGTGACAACCAAACTGTTATTGTCAAAGTGAACAATTCTAAGGATAACGCGAAGTCATCAAGACACGTGAAAGACGTTTGAAATCTGTCAGGAAATTGAGAAACTCCGGAGTAATAACTGTTACGTATATTCAAACAGACAAAAACCTGGCAGATCCCTTTACAAAGGGACTATCACGAAATGTGATAGAAAGTGCATCGAGGGAGATGGGGTTGAGACCCATGGATGTCACACCTTAGTGGTAACCCAACCTATGTGATCGGAGATCCCGTGAATTAGGACCTGGGAAGAACAAGCTAGTGGTTTGACTGAGGAGAGTATTTTGTAACCCTCTCTATGTGAAGATGCATGACTCTCATAATCTGTAAGGCAGGTTGGCAACATGCCTTAATGTGTTTCTGTTGGCTTTAATTAGCAAAGATGCCGTCCTACAGGGCATTCTTGAAAGAACACACCTATATGAGCTCGACTGTAAACGTCGCGGTCTATGAGATCTGGGTGATCTCTAGTAAACTCATGAAGAGACCAGGGAGTATGACGCATATGCTCCAACCCGCGGGGTAGGCTACTGACAGCCAAGTACTAGTTATGATTTTGAGCGAAATCTATTGGCACCAAACTTGCAATTCAAGGTTCGTCCATTGTTCAAGTTGTTGATAGACGTAGTTCAAGATTCTAGGCGGAAGTTCAACTTAACAGTCTCTGCTGAAACACTGGTATATAAACAAGTAGCAAGGATTGGCAAATCTTCAAATGGGCATTTGAGATCTGGTGGGGGATTGTTAGAAATAATGGGGCTAATCCATTTAGGCCCATGAGTATTTCAGATTTTCCCTAAATCTCAAAGCCCAAATTTGTGGCAGCCCATATGTGTTTGGGCCCATGTTTGTGGCAGCTCACATGGGAGTGGAGTGGGAGCTAAAGTTTAGTCCCACATGGAAAGTTGGAGGAGAGTTGCACCACCTTATAAGGTGGAGTGTTGCACCACTTTGTAAGTGAGTGGAAATAAGAGAGATACACACGCGCGCTCCTCCTCCGACGACGCCGCCGCCGCTCGCACGCACGCTCGCCTCGTCACGTCACGTCACGTCACGCGCGCCGCGCGTTGCGGGCGGTTGCGGGAATCTCGCCGAGCCGAGCTTTATTTTGCTGCTCAGGAAAATTGACAGACGTGTCAAACGGTTAGCTTATTCGGGTCGCTCCCGGATCGTGGGCTACTGTAACCGACCCGAACGTGCGTAACGTGGACTCGGCCCACGTTCGCCTCCGTTAGGGTTTCCTGAGCCGCTCTATATAAAGTCCTGCGCGGCTACCGCCACAACACCACCGAAAACCAATCTAGGGTTTTGCCTTCCTCTCTACTTGCGCCGTCACCGTAGTCTACTTCATCCCGCTTGCCGGCGTGCACCGGCGGACGGGAGAGCAGGTCTCCGGAACCACTCGCCCTTGTGATCCTGTACGGGAGAGGGCGAATAAGGTTTTTGGGAAGCGCTCTGCGCGACTGCTCGAGTTCTTCATCACGGGTCGTCTTCCATCCAAGTCAGGCGGTGCTGCCTACCGCCGTCTTCGTCGCCATCTGCTGCGATCACTCTTCCCCAAAGTTTCTACTACGACAACCGAACGGTACGTGCTACGTGATCCTGTTTGGTTATTCATCATGTTCTGCGAGTACATGTTAGGCTGCTGTTTGTTTCCGATCATCCTGTTGTTTAGTACATCTAGTATGTTCGAGTTACATGAGCTAGTAGCTGGTTTTGTCATGATTTATATTCTGGAATTAATCGTGGAAATTATGCCTAATAATCCAACAATCCAAAAACCTTATTGTAGGCAATTTCCTGAATTAACAATGGCTGGTTTTACCGATGCACTGAGGCCGGATAAGTTTACCGGTGTGCACTTTAAGAGGTGGCAGTACAAGGCTGAGCTTTGGCTGACCACGATGAAAGTGTTCCACATCAGTAAAGGCAAACCTGAGGGAACTATATCTGACGAGGATCAGAAGAAGTTCGAGGATGCTAATACTGTCTTTGTGGGATGTATTCTGAGCATTCTTGCTGACCGTCTGTGTGATGTGTTTATGCACATAAAAGACGGAAAGGAGCTCTGGGATGCACTGGATGCCAAGTTTGGTGCTGCAGATGCTGGCAGTGAACTGTATATCATGGAGAGCTTTCATGATTTTAAGATGACTAAGGACCTTCCTGTGGTTCAACAAGCTCATGAGATACAGTGCATTGCCAAGGAGCTCGAACTCCTTAAGTGTACCTTACCCGACAAGTTTGTGGCGGGATGCATTATTGCTAAGTTGCCCCCTTCATGGAGGAACTTTGCCACAACTCTCAAACACAAGAGACAGGAGATATCAGTTGAAAATCTGATAGCGTCCCTTGATGTTGAGGAGAAGGCTCGGGCTAAGGACACTACTGAGAAAGGAGAGGGTCTTGCTACTGCTAACTTTGTGCAGAAAGGCAAATCCGTAGGCAAGAACAAAGGGAACTTCAAACCCTCCTTTAACAAGCCTGTAAAGACTACAACCTTCAAGAAGAAGAAGACGAACAGGGACAAGAGTGAACTGTCTTGTTACACTTGTGGAGAGCCCGGCCATTTTTCCAAGGACTGTCCAGAACGCGCAGACCGCAGAGGGAAAAAGGCCAAGACTGTCAACGTCGTGACCGCTAGCAATACTGATGGGTATGGTAATTTATTTACTGTTCTTTCAGTATTTCAATCACCGTGTTGGTGGCTTGATACGGGTGCTAATGTTCATGTGTGTGCTGACATCTCTATGTTCACTTCTTATCAGGTCGCTCGGGATTCATCCGTCCTAATGGGGAATGGATCACATGCTTCTGTTCGTGGTGTTGGCACGGTGGATCTGAAGTTTACTTCCGGAAAGATCGTGCAGCTGAGGAACGTGCAGCATGTCCCTACTATGAACAAGAATCTCGTTAGTGGCTCCCTTCTTTGCAGAGATGGGTTTAAGGTTGTCTTAGAGTCTAATAAAGTCGTTGTTTCGAAACATGGACAATTTATTGGTAAAGGTTATGAGTTCGGAGGCTTGTTCCGGTTTTCACTTTCAGAGTTTTGTAATAAATCCGTGAATCATATTTGTGGTGGTGTTAATGATGATACCAGTGTTTGGCATTCTCGTTTATGTCACATTAATTTTGGTTTGATGTCTCGGATGTCCAGCATGAGTTTAATTCCGAATTTCACTATTGCCAAAGGTTCTAAGTGCCATAGTTGTGTGCAATCAAAGCAACCTCGAAAGCCTCACAAGGCTGCCGAGGAGAGAAACTTGGCACCTCTAGAACTCATACATTCTGATCTATGTGAGATGAATGGTGTGTTGACAAAAGGTGAAAAGAGATATTTCATGACGTTGATAGATGATGCTACTAAATTCTGCTATGTTTACTTGTTGCAAACTAAAGATGAGGCTTTAGACTACTTTAAAATCTATAAGGCCGAAGTTGAAAATCAACTAGAGAGAAAGATCAAGCGTCTTAGGTCGGATCGTGGTGGTGAGTATTTTCCCAAAATATTTGATGAATTCTGTCAGGAACACGGAATTATTCATGAGAGGACGCCTCCCTACTCGCCCCAATCAAACGGGGTTGCCGAGAGGAAAAACCGCACGCTGACTGACTTGGTGAATTCCATGTTAGCCACTGCTGGTTTATCAAAGGCATGGTGGGGGGAGGCTTTGTTGACTTCATGTCATGTCCTGAATAGAGTTCCTAACAAGAATAAAGAAAAGACCCCTTATGAGGAGTGGGTTGGGAGAAAACCATCACTTTCGTATCTGCGTACTTGGGGGTGTTTGGCGAAGGTCAACATACCGATTCCCAAGAAACGCAAGCTCGGACCCAAGACAGTGGATTGTATCTTTCTAGGATATGCTCCACGGAGTGTAGGCTATAGATTTCTAGTGGTTAAATCTGAGGTACCTGATATGCATGTTGATACTATAATGGAATCTCGTGATGCAACATTCTTTGAGAATATTTTTCCTATGAAAGATATGCATAGCATTGGTAGGATTTCTTCTGAAATACTTCCTGAATCTAGTGCATCTATTGATAATTCTGAACAACCACATGAGGAATTTCTTGAGAAGGATGACGATGAACCTCTCACGAGGAGTAAGAGACAGAGGGTTGCAAAATCCTTTGGCAATGATTTCATCGTGTACCTTGTGGATGATACTCCCAGATCCATTACTGAGGCATATGCATCTCCTGATGCAGATGATTGGAAAGAAGCTGTCCAAAATGAGATGGACTCGATTCTTTCTAATGGAACTTGGGAATTATCAGAACGACCCTATGGTTGTAAACCTGTGGGATGTAAGTGGGTGTTCAAGAAGAAGCTAAGGCCTGATGGTACTATTGAGAAGTACAAGGCACGGCTTGTAGCTAAGGGCTACACACAGAAAGAAGGCGAAGATTACTTTGACACCTATTCACCTGTCGCTAGACTGACCACCATTCGAGTACTACTGTCCCTGGCTGCCTCTTATGGTCTTCTCGTTCATCAAATGGACGTGAAGACAGCTTTCCTTAATGGAGAGTTGGAAGAGGAGATCTATATGGATCAGCCGGATGGGTTTGTGGTAAAAGGTGAAGAGACAAAGGTGTGTAAGTTATTGAAATCTTTATATGGCCTGAAACAAGCACCTAAGCAATGGCATGAGAAGTTTGACAGAACTCTACTTTCTGCTGGCTTTGTCATTAATGAGGCTGATAGGTGTGTTTACTATCGCCATGGTGGGGGCGATAGCGTTATATTATGTTTGTATGTGGATGACATTCTGATCTTTGGTACAAACATGAAAGTGATAAATGAAGTCAAGTCTTTCCTGTCAAAGAGTTTTGATATGAAAGATCTGGGAGAGGCTGATGTCATTCTGAACATCAAGCTTATTAAGAACGAGAATGGGATTACTTTAACGCAATCTCATTATGTTGAGAAGGTCTTGAGCCGATTTGGCTTTAATGATGGCAAGACTTCTCCAACACCTTATGATCCCAGTTTGACATTACGAAAGAATAAGAAGGAACCAACAGATCAGCTGAAATATTCACAAGTTGTTGGTTCTCTCATGTACTTAGCAAGCGCTACAAGACCCGATATCTCTTTTGCTGTGAGCAAGTTGAGTAGGTTCATGTCTAACCCGGGTATTGATCATTGGCATGCACTTGAAAGGGTCATGCGCTATCTATGTGGTACAATGAGCTATGGGATTCACTATTCAGGAAATCCTGCTGTGCTTGAAGGATATAGTGATTCGAATTGGATCTCTGACGTTGATGAACTCTACGCCACGAGCGGGTATGTGTTTACCCTTGGAGGTGGCGCAGTGTCATGGAGGTCTCGTAGACAAACCATATTGACGAGGTCAACTATGGAAGCAGAACTTACTGCTTTAGACACAGCCACTGTTGAGTCAGAATGGCTGCGTGAGCTCTTGATGGACTTGCCTGTGGTTGAGAAACCTGTGCCGGCAATCCTTTTGAATTGTGACAACCAAACTGTTATTGTCAAAGTGAACAATTCTAAGGATAACGCGAAGTCATCAAGACACGTGAAAGACGTTTGAAATCTGTCAGGAAATTGAGAAACTCCGGAGTAATAACTGTTACGTATATTCAAACAGACAAAAACCTGGCAGATCCCTTTACAAAGGGACTATCACGAAATGTGATAGAAAGTGCATCGAGGGAGATGGGGTTGAGACCCATGGATGTCACACCTTAGTGGTAACCCAACCTATGTGATCGGAGATCCCGTGAATTAGGACCTGGGAAGAACAAGCTAGTGGTTTGACTGAGGAGAGTATTTTGTAACCCTCTCTATGTGAAGATGCATGACTCTCATAATCTGTAAGGCAGGTTGGCAACATGCCTTAATGTGTTTCTGTTGGCTTTAATTAGCAAAGATGCCGTCCTACAGGGCATTCTTGAAAGAACACACCTATATGAGCTCGACTGTAAACGTCGCGGTCTATGAGATCTGGGTGATCTCTAGTAAACTCATGAAGAGACCAGGGAGTATGACGCATATGCTCCAACCCGCGGGGTAGGCTACTGACAGCCAAGTACTAGTTATGATTTTGAGCGAAATCTATTGGCACCAAACTTGCAATTCAAGGTTCGTCCATTGTTCAAGTTGTTGATAGACGTAGTTCAAGATTCTAGGCGGAAGTTCAACTTAACAGTCTCTGCTGAAACACTGGTATATAAACAAGTAGCAAGGATTGGCAAATCTTCAAATGGGCATTTGAGATCTGGTGGGGGATTGTTAGAAATAATGGGGCTAATCCATTTAGGCCCATGAGTATTTCAGATTTTCCCTAAATCTCAAAGCCCAAATTTGTGGCAGCCCATATGTGTTTGGGCCCATGTTTGTGGCAGCTCACATGGGAGTGGAGTGGGAGCTAAAGTTTAGTCCCACATGGAAAGTTGGAGGAGAGTTGCACCACCTTATAAGGTGGAGTGTTGCACCACTTTGTAAGTGAGTGGAAATAAGAGAGATACACACGCGCGCTCCTCCTCCGACGACGCCGCCGCTCGCACGCACGCTCGCCTCGTCACGTCACGTCACGACGCGCGCGCGCGCGGGTTGCGGGAATCTCGCCGAGCCGAGCTTTATTTTGCTGCTCAGGAAAATTGACAGACGTGTCAAACGGTTAGCTTATTCGGGTCGCTCCCGGATCGTGGGCTACTGTAACCGACCCGAACGTGCGTAACGTGGACTCGGCCCACGTTCGCCTCCGTTAGGGTTTCCTGAGCCGCTCTATATAAAGTCCTGCGCGGCTACCGCCACAACACCACCGAAAACCAATCTAGGGTTTTGCCTTCCTCTCTACTTGCGCCGTCACCGTAGTCTACTCCATCCCGCTTGCCGGCGTGCACCGGCGGACGGGAGAGCAGGTCTCCGGAACCACTCGCCCTTGTGATCCTGTACGGGAGAGGGCGAATAAGGTTTTTGGGAAGCGCTCTGCGCGACTGCTCGAGTTCTTCATCACGGGTCGTCTTCCATCCAAGTCAGGCGGTGCTGCCTACCGCCGTCTTCGTCGCCATCTGCTGCGATCACTCTTCCCCAAAGTTTCTACTACGACAACCGAACGGTACGTGCTACGTGATCCTGTTTGGTTATTCATCATGTTCTGCGAGTACATGTTAGGCTGCTGTTTGTTTCCGATCATCCTGTTGTTTAGTACATCTAGTATGTTCGAGTTACATGAGCTAGTAGCTGGTTTTGTCATGATTTATATTCTGGAATTAATCGTGGAAATTATGCCTAATAATCCAACAATCCAAAAACCTTATTGTAGGCAATTTCCTGAATTAACAATGGCTGGTTTTACCGATGCACTGAGGCCGGATAAGTTTACCGGTGTGCACTTTAAGAGGTGGCAGTACAAGGCTGAGCTTTGGCTGACCACGATGAAAGTGTTCCACATCAGTAAAGGCAAACCTGAGGGAACTATATCTGACGAGGATCAGAAGAAGTTCGAGGATGCTAATACTGTCTTTGTGGGATGTATTCTGAGCATTCTTGCTGACCGTCTGTGTGATGTGTTTATGCACATAAAAGACGGAAAGGAGCTCTGGGATGCACTGGATGCCAAGTTTGGTGCTGCAGATGCTGGCAGTGAACTGTATATCATGGAGAGCTTTCATGATTTTAAGATGACTAAGGACCTTCCTGTGGTTCAACAAGCTCATGAGATACAGTGCATTGCCAAGGAGCTCGAACTCCTTAAGTGTACCTTACCCGACAAGTTTGTGGCGGGATGCATTATTGCTAAGTTGCCCCCTTCATGGAGGAACTTTGCCACAACTCTCAAACACAAGAGACAGGAGATATCAGTTGAAAATCTGATAGCGTCCCTTGATGTTGAGGAGAAGGCTCGGGCTAAGGACACTACTGAGAAAGGAGAGGGTCTTGCTACTGCTAACTTTGTGCAGAAAGGCAAATCCGTAGGCAAGAACAAAGGGAACTTCAAACCCTCCTTTAACAAGCCTGTAAAGACTACAACCTTCAAGAAGAAGAAGACGAACAGGGACAAGAGTGAACTGTCTTGTTACACTTGTGGAGAGCCCGGCCATTTTTCCAAGGACTGTCCAGAACGCGCAGACCGCAGAGGGAAAAAGGCCAAGACTGTCAACGTCGTGACCGCTAGCAATACTGATGGGTATGGTAATTTATTTACTGTTCTTTCAGTATTTCAATCACCGTGTTGGTGGCTTGATACGGGTGCTAATGTTCATGTGTGTGCTGACATCTCTATGTTCACTTCTTATCAGGTCGCTCGGGATTCATCCGTCCTAATGGGGAATGGATCACATGCTTCTGTTCGTGGTGTTGGCACGGTGGATCTGAAGTTTACTTCCGGAAAGATCGTGCAGCTGAGGAACGTGCAGCATGTCCCTACTATGAACAAGAATCTCGTTAGTGGCTCCCTTCTTTGCAGAGATGGGTTTAAGGTTGTCTTAGAGTCTAATAAAGTCGTTGTTTCGAAACATGGACAATTTATTGGTAAAGGTTATGAGTTCGGAGGCTTGTTCCGGTTTTCACTTTCAGAGTTTTGTAATAAATCCGTGAATCATATTTGTGGTGGTGTTAATGATGATACCAGTGTTTGGCATTCTCGTTTATGTCACATTAATTTTGGTTTGATGTCTCGGATGTCCAGCATGAGTTTAATTCCGAATTTCACTATTGCCAAAGGTTCTAAGTGCCATAGTTGTGTGCAATCAAAGCAACCTCGAAAGCCTCACAAGGCTGCCGAGGAGAGAAACTTGGCACCTCTAGAACTCATACATTCTGATCTATGTGAGATGAATGGTGTGTTGACAAAAGGTGAAAAGAGATATTTCATGACGTTGATAGATGATGCTACTAAATTCTGCTATGTTTACTTGTTGCAAACTAAAGATGAGGCTTTAGACTACTTTAAAATCTATAAGGCCGAAGTTGAAAATCAACTAGAGAGAAAGATCAAGCGTCTTAGGTCGGATCGTGGTGGTGAGTATTTTCCCAAAATATTTGATGAATTCTGTCAGGAACACGGAATTATTCATGAGAGGACGCCTCCCTACTCGCCCCAATCAAACGGGGTTGCCGAGAGGAAAAACCGCACGCTGACTGACTTGGTGAATTCCATGTTAGCCACTGCTGGTTTATCAAAGGCATGGTGGGGGGAGGCTTTGTTGACTTCATGTCATGTCCTGAATAGAGTTCCTAACAAGAATAAAGAAAAGACCCCTTATGAGGAGTGGGTTGGGAGAAAACCATCACTTTCGTATCTGCGTACTTGGGGGTGTTTGGCGAAGGTCAACATACCGATTCCCAAGAAACGCAAGCTCGGACCCAAGACAGTGGATTGTATCTTTCTAGGATATGCTCCACGGAGTGTAGGCTATAGATTTCTAGTGGTTAAATCTGAGGTACCTGATATGCATGTTGATACTATAATGGAATCTCGTGATGCAACATTCTTTGAGAATATTTTTCCTATGAAAGATATGCATAGCATTGGTAGGATTTCTTCTGAAATACTTCCTGAATCTAGTGCATCTATTGATAATTCTGAACAACCACATGAGGAATTTCTTGAGAAGGATGACGATGAACCTCTCACGAGGAGTAAGAGACAGAGGGTTGCAAAATCCTTTGGCAATGATTTCATCGTGTACCTTGTGGATGATACTCCCAGATCCATTACTGAGGCATATGCATCTCCTGATGCAGATGATTGGAAAGAAGCTGTCCAAAATGAGATGGACTCGATTCTTTCTAATGGAACTTGGGAATTATCAGAACGACCCTATGGTTGTAAACCTGTGGGATGTAAGTGGGTGTTCAAGAAGAAGCTAAGGCCTGATGGTACTATTGAGAAGTACAAGGCACGGCTTGTAGCTAAGGGCTACACACAGAAAGAAGGCGAAGATTACTTTGACACCTATTCACCTGTCGCTAGACTGACCACCATTCGAGTACTACTATCCCTGGCTGCCTCTTATGGTCTTCTCGTTCATCAAATGGACGTGAAGACAGCTTTCCTTAATGGAGAGTTGGAAGAGGAGATCTATATGGATCAGCCGGATGGGTTTGTGGTAAAAGGTGAAGAGACAAAGGTGTGTAAGTTATTGAAATCTTTATATGGCCTGAAACAAGCACCTAAGCAATGGCATGAGAAGTTTGACAGAACTCTACTTTCTGCTGGCTTTGTCATTAATGAGGCTGATAGGTGTGTTTACTATCGCCATGGTGGGGGCGATAGCGTTATATTATGTTTGTATGTGGATGACATTCTGATCTTTGGTACAAACATGAAAGTGATAAATGAGGTCAAGTCTTTCCTATCAAAGAGTTTTGATATGAAAGATCTGGGAGAGGCTGATGTCATTCTGAACATCAAGCTTATTAAGAACGAGAATGGGATTACTTTAACGCAATCTCATTATGTTGAGAAGGTCTTGAGCCGGTTTGGCTTTAATGATGGCAAGACTACTCCAACACCTTATGATCCCAGTTTGACATTACGAAAGAATAAGAAGGAACCAACAGATCAGCTAAAATATTCACAAGTTGTTGGTTCTCTCATGTACTTAGCAAGCGCTACAAGACCCGATATCTCTTTTGCTGTGAGCAAGTTGAGTAGGTTCATGTCTAACCCGGGTATTGATCATTGGCATGCACTTGAAAGGGTCATGCGCTATCTATGTGGTACAATGAGCTATGGGATTCACTATTCAGGAAATCCTGCTGTGCTTGAAGGATATAGTGATTCGAATTGGATCTCTGACGTTGATGAACTCTACGCCACGAGCGGGTATGTGTTTACCCTTGGAGGTGGCGCAGTGTCATGGAGGTCTCGTAGACAAACCATATTGACGAGGTCAACTATGGAAGCAGAACTTACTGCTTTAGACACAGCCACTGTTGAGTCAGAATGGCTGCGTGAGCTCTTGATGGACTTGCCTGTGGTTGAGAAACCTGTGCCGGCAATCCTTTTGAATTGTGACAACCAAACTGTTATTGTCAAAGTGAACAATTCTAAGGATAACGCGAAGTCATCAAGACACGTGAAAAGACGTTTGAAATCTGTCAGGAAATTGAGAAACTCCGGAGTAATAACTGTTACGTATATTCAAACAGACAAAAACCTGGCAGATCCCTTTACAAAGGGACTATCACGAAATGTGATAGAAAGTGCATCGAGGGAGATGGGGTTGAGACCCATGGATGTCACACCTTAGTGGTAACCCAACCTATGTGATCGGAGATCCCGTGAATTAGGACCTGGGAAGAACAAGCTAGTGGTTTGACTGAGGAGAGTATTTTGTAACCCTCTCTATGTGAAGATGCATGACTCTCATAATCTGTAAGGCAGGTTGGCAACATGCCTTAATGTGTTTCTGTTGGCTTTAATTAGCAAAGATGCCGTCCTACAGGGCATTCTTGAAAGAACACACCTATATGAGCTCGACTGTAAACGTCGCGGTCTATGAGATCTGGGTGATCTCTAGTAAACTCATGAAGAGACCAGGGAGTATGACGCATATGCTCCAACCCGCGGGGTAGGCTACTGACAGCCAAGTACTAGTTATGATTTTGAGCGAAATCTATTGGCACCAAACTTGCAATTCAAGGTTCGTCCATTGTTCAAGTTGTTGATAGACGTAGTTCAAGTTTCTAGGCAGAAGTTCAACTTAACAGTCTCTGCTGAAACACTGGTATATAAACAAGTAGCAAGGATTGGCAAATCTTCAAATGGGCATTTGAGATCTGGTGGGGGATTGTTAGAAATAATGGGGCTAATCCATTTAGGCCCATGAGTATTTCAGATTTTCCCTAAATCTCAAAGCCCAAATTTGTGGCAGCCCATATGTGTTTGGGCCCATGTTTGTGGCAGCTCACATGGGAGTGGAGTGGGAGCTAAGTTTAGTCCCACATGGAAAGTTGGAGGAGAGTTGCACCACCTTATAAGGTGGAGTGTTGCACCACTTTGTAAGTGAGTGGAAATAAGAGAGATACACACGCGCGCTCCTCCTCTGATGACGCCGCTCGCACGCACGCTCGCCTCGTCACGTCACGTCACGACGCGCGCGCGCCGCGGGTTGCGGGAATCTCGCCGAGCCGAGCTTTATTTTGCTGCTCAGGAAAATTGACAGACGTGTCAAACGGTTAGCTTATTCGGGTCGCTCCCGGATCGTGGGCTACTGTAACCGACCCGAACGTGCATAACGTGGACTCGGCCCACGTTCGCCTCCGTTAGGGTTTCCTGAGCCGCTCTATATAAAGTCCTGCGCGGCTACCGCCACAACACCACCGAAAACCAATCTAGGGTTTTGCCTTCCTCTCTACTTGCGCCGTCACCGTAGTCTACTTCATCCCGCTTGCCGGCGTGCACCGGCGGACGGGAGAGCAGGTCTCCGGAACCACTCGCCCTTGTGATCCTGTACGGGAGAGGGCGAATAAGGTTTTTGGGAAGCGCTCTGCGCGACTGCTCGAGTTCTCCATCACGGGTCGTCTTCCATCCAAGTCAGGCGGTGCTGCCTACCGCCGTCTTCGTCGCCATCTGCTGCGATCACTCTTCCCCAAAGTTCCTACTACGACAACCGAACGGTACGTGCTACGTGATCTTGTTTGGTTATTCATCATGTTCTGCGAGTACATGTTAAGCTGCTGTTTGTTTCCGATCATCCTGTTGTTTAGTACATCTAGTATGTTCGAGTTACATGAGCTAGTAGCTGGTTTTATCATGATTTATATTCTGGAATTAATCGTGGAAATTATGCCTAATAATCCAACAATCCAAAAACCTTATTGTAGGCAATTTCCTGAATTAACAATGGCTGGTTTTACCGATGCACTGAGGCCGGATAAGTTTACCGGTGTGCACTTTAAGAGGTGGCAGTACAAGGCTGAGCTTTGGCGGACCACGATGAAAGTGTTCCACATCAGTAAAGGCAAACCTGAGGGAACTATATCTGACGAGGATCAGAAGAAGTTCGAGGATGCTAATACCGTCTTTGTGGGATGTATTCTGAGCATTCTTGCTGACCGTCTGTGTGATGTGTTTATGCACATAAAAGACGGAAAGGAGCTCTGGGATGCACTGGATGCCAAGTTTGGTGCTGCAGATGCTGGCAGTGAACTGTATATCATGGAGAGCTTTCATGATTTTAAGATGACTAAGGACCTTCCTGTGGTTCAACAAGCTCATGAGATACAGTGCATTGCCAAGGAGCTCGAACTCCTTAAGTGTACCTTACCCGACAAGTTTGTGGCGGGATGCATTATTGCTAAGTTGCCCCCTTCATGGAGGAACTTTGCCACAACTCTCAAACACAAGAGACAGGAGATATCAGTTAAAAATCTGATAGCGTCCCTTGATGTTGAGGAGAAGGCTCGGGCTAAGGACACTACTGAGAAAGGAGAGGGTCTTGCTACTGCTAACTTTGTGCAGAAAGGCAAATCCGTAGGCAAGAACAAAGGGAACTTCAAACCCTCCTTTAACAAGCATGTAAAGACTACAACCTTCAAGAAGAAGAAGACGAACAGGGATAAGGGTGAACTGTCTTGTTACACTTGTGGAGAGCCCGGCCATTTTTCCAAGGACTGTCCAGAACGCGCAGACCGCAGAGGGAAAAAGGCCAAGACTGTCAACGTCGTGACCGCTAGCAATACTGATGGGTATGGTAATTTATTTACTGTTCTTTCAGTATTTCAATCACCGTGTTGGTGGCTTGATACGGGTGCTAATGTTCATGTGTGTGATGACATCTCTATGTTCACTTCTTATCAGGTCGCTCGGGATTCATCCGTCCTAATGGGGAATGGATCACATGCTTCTGTTCGTGGTGTTGGCACGGTGGATCTGAAGTTTACTTCCGGAAAGATCGTGCAGCTGAGGAACGTGCAGCATGTCCCTACTATGAACAAGAATCTCGTTAGTGGCTCCCTTCTTTGCAGAGATGGGTTTAAGGTTGTCTTAGAGTCTAATAAAGTCGTTGTTTCGAAACATGGACAATTTATTGGTAAAGGTTATGAGTTCGGAGGCTTGTTCCGGTTTTCACTTTCAGAGTTTTGTAATAAATCCGTGAATCATATTTGTGGTGGTGTTAATGATGATACCAGTGTTTGGCATTCTCGTTTATGTCACATTAATTTTGGTTTGATGTCTCGGATGTCCAGCATGAGTTTAATTCCGAATTTCACTATTGCCAAAGGTTCTAAGTGCCATAGTTGTGTGCAATCAAAGCAACCTCGAAAGCCTCACAAGGCTGCCGAGGAGAGAAACTTGGCACCTCTAGAACTCATACATTCTGATCTATGTGAGATGAATGGTGTGTTGACAAAAGGTGAAAAGAGATATTTCATGACGTTGATAGATGATGCTACTAAATTCTGCTATGTTTACTTGTTGCAAAATAAAGATGAGGCTTTAGACTACTTTAAAATCTATAAGGCCGAGGTTGAAAATCAACTAGAGAGAAAGATCAAGCGTCTTAGGTCGGATCGTGGTGGTGAGTATTTTCCCAAAATATTTGATGAATTCTGTCAGGAAGACGGAATTATTCATGAGAGGACGCCTCCCTACTCGCCCCAATCAAACGGGGTTGCCGAGAGGAAAAACCGCACGCTGACTGACTTGGTGAATTCCATGTTAGCCACTGCTGGTTTATCAAAGGCATGGTGGGGGGAGGCTTTGTTGACTTCATGTCATGTCCTGAATAGAGTTCCTAACAAGAATAAAGAAAAGACCCCTTACGAGGAGTGGGTTGGGAGAAAACCATCACTTTCGTATATGCGTACTTGGGGGTGTTTGGCGAAGGTCAACATACCGATTCCCAAGAAACGCAAGATCGGACCCAAGACAGTGGATTGTATCTTTCTAGGATATGCTCCACGGAGTGTAGGCTATAGATTTCTAGTGGTTAAATATGAGGTACCTGATATGCATGTTGATACTATAATGGAATCGCGTGATGCAACATTCTTTGAGAATATTTTTCCTATGAAAGATATGCATAGCATTGGTAGGATTTCTTCTGAAATACTTCCTGAATCTAGTGCATCTATTGATAATTCTGAACAACCACATGAGGAATTTCTTGAGAAGGATGACGATGAACCTCTCACGAGGAGTAAGAGACAGAGGGTTGCAAAATCCTTTGGCAATGATTTCATCGTGTACCTTGTGGATGATACTCCCAGATCCATTACTGAGGCATATGCATCTCCTGATGCCGATGATTGGAAAGAAGCTGTCCAAAATGAGATGGACTCGATTCTTTCTAATGGAACTTGGGAATTATCAGAACGACCCTATGGTTGTAAACCTGTGGGATGTAAGTGGGTGTTCAAGAAGAAGCTAAGGCCTGATGGTACTATTGAGAAGTACAAGGCACGGCTTGTAGCTAAGGGCTACACACAGAAAGAAGGCGAAGATTACTTCGACACCTATTCACCTGTCGCTAGACTGACCACCATTCGAGTACTACTATCCCTGGCTGCCTCTTATGGTCTTCTCGTTCATCAAATGGACGTGAAGACAGCTTTCCTTAATGGAGAGTTGGAAGAGGAGATTTATATGGATCAGCCGGATGGGTTTGTGGTAAAAGGTGAAGAGACAAAGGTGTGTAAGTTATTGAAATCTTTATATGGCCTGAAACAAGCACCTAAGCAATGGCATGAGAAGTTTGACAGAACTCTACTTTCTGCTGGCTTTGTCATTAATGAGGCTGATAGGTGTGTTTACTATCGCCATGGTGGGGGCGATAGCGTTATATTATGTTTGTATGTGGATGACATTCTGATCTTTGGTACAAACATGAAAGTGATAAATGAGGTCAAGTCTTTCCTATCAAAGAGTTTTGATATGAAAGATCTAGGAGAGGCTGATGTCATTCTGAACATCAAGCTTATTAAGAACGAGAATGGGATTACTTTAACGCAATCTCATTATGTTGAGAAGGTCTTAATCCGGTTTGGCTTTAATGATGGCAAGACTACTCCAACACCTTATGATCCCAGTTTGACATTACGAAAGAATAAGAAGGAACCAACAGATCAGCTAAAATATTCACAAGTTGTTGGTTCTCTCATGTACTTAGCAAGCGCTACAAGACCCGATATCTCTTTTGCTGTGAGCAAGTTGAGTAGGTTCATGTCTAACCCGGGTATTGATCATTGGCATGCACTTGAAAGGGTCATGCGCTATCTATGTGGTACAATGAGCTATGGGATTCCCTATTCAGGAAATCCTGCTGTGCTTGAAGGATATAGTGATTCGAATTGGATCTCTGACGTTGATGAACTCTACGCCACGAGCGGGTATGTGTTTACCCTTGGAGGTGGCGCAGTGTCATGGAGGTCTCGTAGACAAACCATATTGACGAGGTCAACTATGGAAGCAAAACTTACTGCTTTAGACACAGCCACTGCTGAGTCAGAATGGCTGCGTGAGCTCTTGATGGACTTGCCTGTGGTTGAGAAACCTGTGCCGGCAATCCTTTTGAATTGTGACAACCAAACTGTTATTGTCAAAGTGAACAATTCTAAGGATAACGCGAAGTCATCAAGACACATGAAAAGACGTTTGAAATCTGTCAGGAAATTGAGAAACTCCGGAGTAATAACTGTTACGTATATTCAAACAGACAAAAACCTGGCAGATCCCTTTACAAAGGGACTATCATGAAATGTGATAGAAAGTGCATCGAGGGAGATGGGGTTGAGACCCATGGATGTCACACCTTAGTGGTAACCCAACCTATGTGATCGGAGATCCCGTGAATTAGGACCTGGGAAGAACAAGCTAGTGGTTTGACTGAGGAGAGTATTTTGTAACCCTCTCTATGTGAAGATGCATGACTCTCATAATCTGTAAGGCAGGTTGGCAACATGCCTTAATGTGTGTCTGTTGGCTTTAATTAGCAAAGATGCCGTCCTACAGGGCATTCTTGAAAGAACACACCTATATGAGCTCGACTGTAAATGTCGCGGTCTATGAGATCTGGGTGATCTCTAGTAAACTCATGAAGAGACCAGGGAGTATGACGCATATGCTCCAACCCGCGGGGTAGGCTACTGACAGCCAAGTACTAGTTATGATTTTGAGCAAATCTATTGGCACCAAACTTGCAATTCAAGGTTCGTCCATTGTTCAAGTTGTTGATAGACGTAGTTCAAGTTTCTAGGCGGAAGTTCAACTTAACAGTCTCTGCTGAAACACTGGTATATAAACAAGTAGCAAGGATTGGCAAATCTTCAAATGGGCATTTGAGATCTGGTGAGGGATTGTTAGAAATAATGGGGCTAATCCATTTAGGCCCATGAGTATTTCAGATTTTTCCTAAATCTCAAAGCCCAAATTTGTGGCAGCCCATATGTGTTTGGGCCCATGTTTGTGGCAGCTCACATGGGAGTGGAGTGGGAGCTAAGTTTAGTCCCACCTGGAAAGTTGGAGGAGAGTTGCACCACCTTATAAGGTGGAGTGTTGCACCACTTTGTAAGTGAGTGGAAATAAGAGAGATACTCACGCGCGCTCCTCCTCCGACGACGCCGCCGCTCGCACGCACGCTCGCCTCGTCACGTCACGTCACGTCACGTCACGTCACGACACGACACGACACGCGCGCACCGTGGGTTGCGGGAATCTCGCCGAGCCGAGCTTTATTTTGCTGCTCAGGAAAATTGACAGACGTGTCAAACGGTTAGCTTATTCGGGTCGCTCCCGGATCGTGGGCTACTGTAACCGACCCGAACGTGCGTAACGTGGACTCGGCCCTCGTTCGCCTCCGTCGTTAGGGTTTCCTGAGCAGCTCTATATAAAGTCCTGCGCGACTACCGCCACAACACCACCGAAAACCAATCTAGGGTTTTGCCTTCCTCTCTACTTGCGCCGGCACCGTAGTCTACTTCATCCCGCTTGCCGGCGTGCACCGGCGGACGGGAGAGCAGGTCTCCGGAACCACTCGCCCTTGTGATCCTGTACGGGAGAGGGCGAATAAGGTTTTTGGGAAGCGCTCTGCGCGACTGCTCGAGTTCTCCATCACGGGTCGTCTTCCATCCAAGTCAGGCGGTGCTGCCTACCGCCGTCTTCGTCGCCATCTGCTGTGATCACTCTTCCCCAAAGTTTCTACTACGACAACCGAACGGTACGTGCTACGTGATCCTGTTTGGTTATTCATCATGTTCTGCGAGTACATGTTAAGCTGCTGTTTGTTTCCGATCATCCTGTTGTTTAGTACATCTAGTATGTTCGAGTTACATGAGCTAGTAGCTGATTTTATCATGATTTATATTCTGGAATTAATCGTGGAAATTATGCCTAATAATCCAACATAACCCAACGGCATAGGCCCATGCAAAATCTTTACCGCGATTCTTGTGATTTTGGGCCGGTTAACTGCAAGACTTCTAAGTCAGTTTTTGGAGTAGCATCCCAGTTACATTAGCAGGCCGTGTCACTAGCTGGATGCAGTCAAAAGGAAGCAGCGATGTGCAGCCCGGGGAACGGATGATCTAGGACGTTTAAGAGAATGATCGGACGGATTAAGACATCAAATCGCTGTGAGAGGTCCTAGCTAGGTGAGTTTTACTGTTTCTTAGTATCCCAATTGTAAACAATTGCAAATAAGAAAAGTGACATCATCGTGTGGAAGAACCCCACCAAACATGACTTTATAAGGTCCCATTCACTTAATCCACAAAGTCATGGATTGACCTGGATTGGTCGTGATTGCGGTAGATCCTTGTTTTCCAGCCTAGCGATGTATTGTTTTCTAGCCCAAGACACTTGTCGTTTTTATTTACTCCTGGACAGGAAATTTGGACCAATACATCCCATCCGTCAACGTCTACTTCGTCTAGAATTTTTTTTTGCCACTCCATGTCTAGAAATTTTCCATGACCAGAGAGCGAGCGAACGGCTGTGGGTTGTGGACTATCAATATAATAAACAAACAGTTTTGAAATATAGAATGGATTAAGGGATGGGTTAAGATGGGGTTAGTTGGGATTGGGTGAAAGACATGATACACCAAATCCCTGTCTAGATCTTTTCCATATGTAGATTCGTTTCCAGCAAAACGAATGGGGCCGAAGAGATTTAGTCTAGCGTGAGCCTTGCATTATGGACTGCCCTTCAAGGGCAGGTTGACATTAGTCCATCTTTAGCTAGGACATGACGAATTCAGACGTAATTTACATGAGTGGTAAATTATTGTTGACTTTGTACAAGTACTAGTCTAATCGGTTGCGATTTTTATAAATACCAAGCCCATTTGAAAAATGGAAGTACCATCAAAAAATGACAATCTTTCTATAATACCATTGGATTGGTGTGATCCTAACTGAGACCCTCGCAAAGCGCAACAAAGAAGCAAGTACAAATTGTGGTTCTGTCATCATGATGAGAATATTAAACACTTATTTTTTGGTGCAAGTTTATGCATTATGTATGGTGAATCATTTAAGTGGTTTCGTGTTAGGCTTGCTCTCAGATTATCTATTGAATATCTATCAGTAATTGGAAACACAGATGTTTAGGGAATTCTAGGATTCAGGAATTTGAATTACAATCTCATGAATAGAGCCAGAGCAAAAGCTAGGCCGAAGCCATCATCTATTCGCCAATCTATCACTTGGTGACGTGTTGCTTATATGCTCCACCATTCGCCCTTTGCCAGCTCACTTGCGGGCCCAGATATGAGCTGGATAGCGAGTACCCTCTTTTCTATCTCGTCGTGCCCTTTCCACCACCGTCTGTGGGTCCTCGCTGGCAGTGTTAACATTCCCCCTCCCTTGAATTTCGGCTTGTCCCCAAGACGAAGATCGAGGAAAGCGTTGTTTGAGTTCATCCATATCCTCCCAAGTAGCGAGATTCTCCGGTTGACCAGACCATTGAATCAGGCCCTGACTGACAGTAACTTTGCCTTGTTGACGAAATCATCGCTGAAGGACGCGCGCAGGAACCTGGAGAATATCAAGAGGAGACTACAAGGCTTGTTGTACCTGAACTTGAGCTCCAATGGCTTTCTTTAATTGCGAGACATGAATCACCGGATGGATCCTGCTAGAAGAAGGTAAGTCCAAACGATAAGCGACTGCACCAATACGTTCAAGCACCTTGTATGGACCATAGTACTTGAACAAGAGCTTGTGATGAGCTCGGGGAGCCACCGAAGACTGAACATACGGCTGAAGCTTCAGATAAACTGCATCACCAATAGCAAAGATTCTTTCACTCCTCTTCTTATCTGTCTCATGTTTCATGCGTAAGCGAACACGCTCCATATGATGCCGAAGTAATTCTTGCATCACTTATCTATCAGCTAGCCAGGTTTGTAAGTCAGGGACAGGGCAAGTATCGGTAACTGTAATGCCCAACTGGCGAGGAGGAATTCCATACAGAACCTCAAAAGAAGATTTGCCCAGAGCCGAATGCAGACTAGTGTTGCACCAAAAATCAGCGAGCGAGAGCCACTGAATCCATTTAGTAGGACACGCATGTATGAAACAGCGAAGATAACATTCAAGGCATTGATTTACTCGTTCTGTCTGCCCATCGGTCTCTGGATAATAGGAAGAGCTCATGCTGAGAGTAGTTCCTGTGAGTGCAAACAAATGACGCCAGAATAAACTGTTGAAGACACGGTCTCTATCAGAAATAATTTGTTCAGGCAAACTGTGCAACTTGTAAATGTTGTCCATGAATGCCACAACAACATCAGATGTGGAGAAAGGATGTGCCAAAGGAATAAAGTATGCATAACAACTGAACTTGTCCACTACACCAGTATGCAATTAAAACGTCCAGAACGCGGCAAGCTTTCAACAAAATCCATTGAAATAACTTGCCAAGCAGCTTGAAGGACTGGCAAAGGATGAAGTAACCCAGGGTAACGAGCTCGATCTAGTTTATCTTGTTGGCAAACAGTGCAATGTTGAACAAATTGATGCACGGATTTAGCCATACGTTTCCATGAAAATAACCATTTCAATCGTCGCAATGTAACAGGAATACCAGAGTGACCCCCCATAGGACTAGCATGCAATTCCTGAATGATCGACTGTTGCAAACTAGCATCAGCAGGAATCCATATTTTACCATCTTTACGGATAATGCCATCCTTCAATGTATAACGATCATCTGGAGTCATAGCAACTGCCAACATTTGCAATAATTCTGTTGCTAAAGTATCCTGCTGATAAGCATCTACAATTTTGAGGATCCATACTGGTTGGCAACGAGCAATGGAAAATGAACCAAACTAGCATGGTCTATTCGAATAACAAATTCACCATGCTGGAGGTATGCTCTCCATTGTTCAATAGCCGGAAGAATCGCCATATATTCCTTCTCATAAGTACTCAAACCACGGTTACGAGGACCAAGAGATTTGCTGAAAATGCAAGAGGATGGTTCTTCTGAATTAACACTACGCTAATGCCGTGTTCACAAGCATCAGTTTCCACAATAAATGTGCAAGAGAAATCAGGCAAAGCCAATACTGGTGCAAAAATCAAAGCCTTCTTCAGTGTATGAAAAGCCAGCTGAGATTCAGAAGTCCAAACGAATGGCACATGTTTGTGTAATAACTGGGTCAAAGGTTTGCTGATAGAAGCATAGTTCCTGACATACTTTCTATAGTAACATGCAAGCTCTAGAAAACTGTGTAATTGCTTAACATCCACAGGTACTGGCCAATCACGAACTGCAGCTATTTTAGAACTGTCAGTAGCCACACCTACTCATGAAATCACATGGCCTAAATAATCAATACTGGATTGAGCAAAGGCACATTTGGATATTTTAACTTTCTAGTGATTATCAGACAACAACTGCAACACTTCCTGGAGATGCAACAAATGAGCAGAATAGGATTGACTATAAATTAAGATGTAATCAAAGAACACGAGTGCACAATGACGTAGCAATGGAGCTAACGTCCTGTTCATTTCAGCCTAAAACGTTGCAGGTGATCCAGTTAAGCCTGTCGTGGGAATGACCACGGCAGATGCTGCAATAGGCAGCGAGTAGTAGAACGAAGGGCAAGGGCGGACAGCCATCTGCGGTGCGAGATGAGGGCAAAGACACAGGGATTTACCCAGGTTCGGCCCCCCGGAGGGTAAAGACCTACTCCTGCTAGATTGTATTATGGAGGTGTTTACAATGGGCGTACTCGGCGACTAGGCGGCGAGTAGCTTGGGTGTATGAGGGAACGTGTCTCTACTCACCCCTTAGGGAGGTTTATATAGGCTTACCTCCCCTAGGGTTTACATATCTCAACCGATTCGGTTACAACTTCGGCAATCGTTTAAACCTAGACCGACTGGGCCTATCCACTCGCCTGGGCCTTCAACTTCCAGTCGCCTGGTATCTTGCTGGGCTTCGATCCACTCGCCGTTCTGCAGGCCCACTCGCCAGCCTTTGGGCCAGTCGGAAACGTCCTGCTGAGTATACCCCAGTAGGCGTATCCCCATCAGTAGTCCCCGAGGCCGTCGTTGATTAGGCATGGGTGGCTGCTGGCAGTCGGAGTATATGGCTTCAAGTTGGCATCCAGTCGAATCGTCGGCGGGCTCCTGCATGAAAGAATAAATCCGGCGAACCGAGTCGTGTCTTGGGCAAGTCGAGCCAACGGGACACGGTCTCAGCGAGTGACTTTAGCGAGCCGAGTGACAGGAGGCGGACCGTCGGGCGTGGTCAAACTAGCCGTTAAGGTAACTCAACGGTAACTTTTGGCGTAATCATCGCGCGGTAACGGCCCCCTGATTTGGCGGGAAACCTCCGCTATATAAGAGGAATGGTAGGCTATCGGGAAACCAACCGCCCACCATTTCTTCCGAGTACGCACAACTTCCGTCCGTCGATTCCGCGATCTGATCGACCCACAATCCTCCGACCTCCAAGTAAATCCTCAGCCATGGCCCTCTCCACTGAATCTTGGGGTAGATCCAAGTGCACCAGGGCGCAGCTGGCCTCCTTCGAGGAGGCCGGAATCCTGCGGGCCGGCTGCTGGCGTATCCCCGCAGCCGGAGAGACGACCCCGAACCCGTGAGAAAGAGAGTTCATCTGCTTCACTAGTCACCTCGAGCGGGGGTTAGGGTTTCCCACCTCCTTGTTCTTCCGGCGCTTCTGCGCCTACTACGGGATCCAGCCCTCGGATCTGGGTCCCCATAGTATCGAGCAGCTCGCCATCTTCGTGGCGTTCTGCGAGTGCTACTTGGGCTGCCGGCCCTATTTTCCCCTGTGGCAAGATCTGTTCCATGGACGGATCAACCGCGAGGAGGCGGGCGGCCCAATGCTAGACGCGGGCGGCTTAACTTTTCAACTCAAATCTAAAGCCTCCTTCTTCGACCTGATGCTGCCGGCCAAAGCAGCGAGCGACTGGAAAAAGTCGTGGTTTTATGTGACCGAGGCGACTCCGGAGGACGAAGCGGCGATCCCGCGGTACTCGGCCAACCGTTCCGAGCCGCGCCATCTCCAGGTCGGCAAGCTCCCCGACGACCAGCGGATGGTCGTCGATGAAATGCTCCAGACCATTCGCGGTCTGAAGAAGAAGGGGCTCCAGACGGTGAACTTGTACAACTGTTGGCTTGGGCGGCGGCTCGTTCCGCTCGCCCAACGTGAGCATTACATGTATCAGTACACGGGCCGAGGAGACTCGACGAAGGCCTGCCTCGCCGAGTGGAAGCTGGAGGACTACCTCCTGGCGCTGAAGAGGATCACCCAGGCGGCATACACGGATGCGCAGGCCGGGGTCACTCCTTACACCGCAAAGCGTCCGGCTCCAACGGTAATCCTTTTATCTTGTTCGCAGTCGCAGCATGTGCAGTCGCGGTAATTCTAACTTTGTTCCGTGTTTAACGCAGCTATTCCAAGTGGTGGAAGGGTGGCTGCCACCCGCCGATGACGAGAGCTCCGGGCCATCCGCCCAGGACACAAGCGAGTCGCCACCCGCCAAGGGTACCGAGGACGACGAAGACGAGTCCGAAGAGGAGATTGCCCCACTGGTCCGAAAGACCTGCGGGCAACGTCAGCGCGAACTCGAGGCGAGCAGGAGCCTCGAGCGTCATGACGATGACGAGGAGCTCCCAGAGACCACCTCGCTCCGTCAGGCCACTCCCGCGAAGAAGAAGAAAGGGAAAGAGGCGAGGGCCCCCCTGAGGAGGAAGACGAAGCCGCCGAAGATGGCCTCACCGCCGCACTCAGCGAGCAGCTCTGATGCTCACAGCTCGGCCGGTGACGGCGCAGTCCTGACGACAACCGCGCTAGATGCGCCATCCATGGAAGCACCGCTGGCCTCAATGCCTCCGCCCTTCGCTCCGGTCTCCGGGCTGGGGAAGGCTCCGGCTGTGGCGACTTCACCTCGCAAGGAGGTCCCGAGCGTGGTGGTCTCGCCTCGCAAGGAGGCTCCGGCCGCGGTAGCTCCACCTCGCGAGGAGGCCTCCGCCGAAGGCGTCCCGGAAGCGCCAACCGCTACTTCAACGTCAAAGAAGCCATCCGTATCCTGGGCCCCTGACGTCCTGGAACTGGGGCTTAGTCGCCGACTGGGTCCTGAGCTGGAAAAACCGGCCGGCCTTCGTACAGGGCTGCGTTTCATTCCAGTCGCCAAGTGAGTGCATTCGGCCTTCACCTTTCTCTTTTAGTACTTCGACTGTTTCTTATCGATTTGTCTTGACGTGTAGGACCGGAGTGAAGAAGATGGGCCACCCGACGGTGGCCAAGGTGCCCTCCGCCGCTAGCGAGGAGGATCCTTCCCGTAAAAGGAAGGTGGACGAGGTCGCCGCCTCCACGGAAGGTAGCAAGAAAGCCAAGGGCGATGACATCGTCGCTGTCTCTAACGACGCGGCAGCCGCGCCAGCTGGGCCCGCAGTGGAAGCGACCGCGTCCACGAAGGGGGGCATTTCATTGCCTAGACCGGAGGAAGCAAGCTCCTTTGGGGCAGGTGCGTCAATCGCTACCTTCCCCCGCTTCATGACCAAGGTGGCCACAGCGAGTGAGGCTGCGGCTCCAATTCTCGCTCCAGGGACCGTCGACGCTGAGATTGACCAACGTCGCGGGCACACACCGGCGCTGCTCGCGTCTGTGGACGCGGTGCAACTTCACGACATGCTTGGCGCGGCCATCCAGGTACCTCCAGTCCCCGAGGATCAAGTCGGTGCTTAGCAGCGGCTTGATTCTTATAGTTACTTGTTTTGTACGTCCTATTCCAGTCCCCGAGTGCGCACCCGCTAAATTTTAGCGGGAGAGCACTGAGTAGTTTTTTCGTGCTCACCAGTCCCCGAGTGCGCACCCGCTAAATTTTAGCGGGTGGGCACTGAGTAATTTTTCGTGGTCACCAGTCCCCGAGTGCGCACCCGCTAAATTTTAGCGGGTGGGCACTGAGTAATTTTTAGTGGTCACCAGTCCCCGAGTGCGCACCCGCTAAATTTTAGCGGGTGGGCACTGAGTAATTTTTAGTGGTCACCAGTCCCCGAGTGCGCACCCGCTAAATTTTAGCGGGTGGGCACTGAGTAATTTTTCGTTTGTACTGACTTTGAGGGAGTGCAGGGTCTGCAACTGGAGTCGGCAGAGCGATTGGCTGCGAAGCAGCGTGCTGAGAAGGAGTTGGCCACTCTCCAAGAAGTAAACAACGACCTTCAGGCTGTCGCTGCGCAGGCGGAGGTGGCTCGCCAAGAACTTGTCCCTGCTGGCGAACTGGCGGCGGCGAAATCTGCGTTAGGCACCGCTGAGCAAAGGATCGCCGACCTCGAACGCGAACTGCGGGAGGCGAAGGAAGAGGCGAGTGAGGCGAACGGGCGAGCTAAAGCCGCCGTTGCGGCTGCGGAGGAAGACCGGAAGGTGTCGGAAGCCCTCATTGTTGGGCTTCAAGACGACCATATGGCGCTTCAGAGTTTCATCACGGGACTCGCCCGCCCGTTGCTTGGTGAGTGCATCTTCCCAGTCTTGTAGTTGTATTGTTTGTGGTTTCCCTGGTACTCACGACTGTTTCCGTCTAGCAGGCCGCGTGATTGGTAGCCACGAAGAAGCGAGCTCTCTTGACGCGAAGTAGTGCGTGAGCATGCTCGTCGACTCGGCGACGCTGTCGGCAACGTGCATTCGCGCCTATCTTCAAGAGATGTCTCCCACGGAGGTTATTCCCAGTGACCTTGTTGAGGTGTGGGAGTACTTGGAGAAGGCGCCCGCGGTCGTAGAGTTCATGACGCGGTCGGCGTTTCGACGCGGGGCGTCGACCGCTCTGAGCCTGGGACTCGCTCACTTCCCCGAGGACTTCGACCTCGACGATGTGACGAGTGGGTATCCCTCGTCGACTGGCTCGGTGGATCTGTCCGAGGTTCTTAAGCTGCAGGAGCGTGCCGCCGCGTACTCGGAGCGTGTCTGGGCGATGGGCGACCTCCTTCCCTACCAGGAAACGGTCGTCGCGCCAAACGACCCCGAGCCGCCGCATCGAGACTTCAAGGTTGAACAACCTTTCCGTGCGGCGATGGCGGGTGAGCTGACGACGTATCCGTCGAACCCGTACACCGCGTTCATCCGGAAGCGCCGGGACTCTGGTGCATCATCGTCGAAGCCTGCGGAATAGGGTAGTATGCCTAGATAAGTTAGTAACAGTTCTGCCGAAAAGGCATAGTTTGTAATGTAAGACAATGCAATGTGCGATTGAATTGGATGTTGTGTCCATTTTGCTAATAATTGTCGTGTTTTGGATTGATTTTGGATGAGTCCCCGAGCGCGTCCGCCCTTTTTGTGGGGTTCACCTTGTGTATGATGTTTGTTGTTATCGTGTGTTTTGTTAGTTTAGTCGACTCGCCCGAGCTCGAAGAGCCAGTCGCAAGGCGACTCCCTTGAGCGCTCTGTACTTTACCGTTTTCCCGGACGCGAACGGGGTCGGGTGGCCGAGTCCCCGAGCGTGGTACTTGGTATTTCGAGGCGCGACTCGAGGGTGGTTGAGGACTGAGCGCGTTGGTGTGGGCGCGTCACTCCTGCCTGGCCCGGGGGGTCAGTCGCGTGGCGAGTCCAGGGCGTGCTCTCTTACTTGACGTTTTCCCTGACCGATCGCGACGAACTGGTATTCAGTCCCCGAGCGTGGTACTTAGTCGTTCGAGTCGCTACGCCGAGGATGCGGAGGACCAAGGCCGCTGTGAGAAGCGAGGGCAGTTGTCTTGGTTTGCAAAACCAGTCGAGCTAGGCGACTCCAATGGGGCTCCGGATTGGCGTTTTTCGTGGACGACACAGGACCTGAGGTGACTCAGTGCTCCTATATCGCACTACTTGGCCGTGCCGGTCGCTGTACCAAAGGTTGACTTCTGCATGTTAGCATGATGCTGTTATTACGAGTGCGAGTGGCACAAGGCATGGAGAGTAGACGCAATTTTCGGTAACCGTTTCTTTTATTTCATAGTGTCTGGAGAGTACATATGTGGGGTTCTAGGAGTAGAACTTCCGGAGGAGATTTACATTCCATGGCCTCTGGACAACGAGTTTGCCGTCTCCGCGGACGTCGATGAGGTAGTAGGCGTCGTTGCCGAGTACGCGCCTGATAACGAACGGACCTTCCCACGGAGGGGAGAGCTTGTGCATGCCCTTCTTGTCCTGGATGAGGCGTAACACCAAGTCGCCTTCCTGGAAGGTGCGGGTTTTCACCCTTCGGCTGTGGTAGCGGCGGAGCCCTTGCTGGTAAATGGCAGTGCGCGATCGGGCGAGGTCGCGTGCTTCGTCGAGTTGGTCGAGCCCATCTTGGCGGGCCAGCTCGTTTGCGGCCTCCGTGTAGTGGACGACCCGCGGCGAGTCGTGTTCTAGGTCGGTGGGCATGACCGCTTCGGCGCCGTAGACCATGAAGAATGGGGTGAATCCCGTCGACCTGTTGACCGAGGTGCGGATTCCCAAGATGACGGAGGGTAGCTCTTCAACCCAGCATCCAGCGGTGCGCTCAAGTGGTACCTGGAGTCGCGGCTTCAGTCCGTGGAGGATGCTTTGGTTGGCTCGTTCCGCCTGACCGTTGGATTCCGGATGTGCGACTGACGCGAGGTCGAGCCGGATGTGATGCTCTTCGCAGAATTCGGCCATTGCTCCCTTGGCAAAGTTTGTGCCATTGTCCGTGATGATGCTGTTTGGGAACCCGTAGCGGTATATGAGCTCGCGTAGGAACTTAGTGGCAGTCTTCCCGTCGCATTTCCGGACTGGCTTGGCCTCGACCCACTTCGTGAATTTGTCGACGGCGACCAGCAGGTGGGTGTAACCGGAGGGGGCCTTCTTGAAGGGGCCTACCATGTCCATGCCCCACACAGCGAATGGCCAGGTGATGGGGATTGTCTTGAGCGCCGAACTTGGTACGTGCGTCTGGTTGGCGTATTTCTGGCACCCAGCGCATCGCTGGACGATATCGACAGCGTCGGCGTGTGCGGTAGGCCAGTAGAAGCCGTGTCGCATAGCCTTGGCGACCAATGAGCGCGCGGCGGCGTGGTGGCCGCAGTCGCCTGAGTGGATGTCGTGTAGGATTTTGCGTCCTTCATCTGGTTGGACGCAACGCTGGAACACGCCGGTGACGCTGCGCTTGTGTAGCTCGCCGTCGATGATGGTGTAGGACTTGCATCGGCGAGCGATCATTCGGGCGCTTGTCTCGTCTGCGGGCAGGGTGCCGGCCTCCAGGTAAGCCATGTAGGGCTTGGTCCAGTCGTCTGGCTCGGAGACGAGTGCGACCAAGGCTGCCTCTGGTTGGAGGGGGACTCCGATGTCGATCTCCCTCGGGGGAGAGACTGATGGTTTGGAGATCGTGTCGAGGAACACGCCGGCGGGTGGTGCGAGTCGAGCCGACCCGATACGAGAGAGGACGTCGGCTTCTTCGTTTTTCCGCCTGTCGATCCACTCGATAGAGTAGCCGGTGAAGTGGCCGCCCAACTTGTCCACCTCTTGGCGATACGCCGCCATGGTGGGGGAGATGGCGTCGCAAGTGCCGGCGACTTGTCCCGCAACGAGGTCGGAGTCTCCGTAGCATCGAAGGCGTGTGACGCTCATCTCCTTTGCGGCTCGCATGCCGTGTAGTAGGGCCTCGTATTCAGCCATGTTGTTGGTGCAGGGCGTGAATTCGAGGCGGAGGATGTAGCGGAGCTTGTCGCCCTTTGGTGAAGTCAGCACTATCCCCGCGCCTGCACCGTCCGCGTTCTTGGACCCGTCGAAGTGCAGGTTCCAGTAGTGTAGGTACGGCGGCTTTTCAGGCTGCTGGGCCTCCTCCCAGTCGGCGATGAAGTCTGCCAGTGCCTGGGACTTGATCGCCCTCCGTGGCTCGTATTTAATGTTGTGGACGCCGATCTCGACGGCCCACTTGGCGACCCGCCCGGTCGCCTCGCGATTGCGGATGATGTCTTGTAATGGTGCTGAGGAGACGACCGTGATCGGATGCTCCTGAAAGTAATGCGGCAGCCGCCGCTGAGCCCTGAAGACCGCGTACACTAGCTTCTGGTACTGCGGGTATCGCTGGCGCGACTCGGTAAGGACCTCGCTGATGTAGTACCGGCCGCTGTACCGGGCGCTCCTTTCCTTCCTCTGGTCGTTCGACGACCATTACGGCGCTGACGACGCGCTCGGACGCCGCGACGTAAACCAGCATGGGCTCTTTGTCAGCGGGTGCGGCGAGTAGTGGTGCGGCGAGTAGCACATTTTTTAGGTCGCGGAGCGCGTCGTCCGCCTCCTTGTCCCACTGGAAGGTGGGATTCTTGCGCATCAGGCGGTATAGGGGCATCGCCTTTTCGCCCAGGCGGGAGATGAAGCGACTGAGGGCCGCTACAACGCCCGGCCAGCCTCTGGACGTCGCGCAGGCACTCGGGTTTGCCGAGCCGGGCGATCGTGTCGATCTTCGTTGGGTTTGCCTCGATCCCTCGTTTGGAGACGACGTACCCTAGTAATTGCCCGGCGGGTACACCGAAGGTGCACTTGCCTGGGTTGAGCTTTATCTTGTACCTCCGCAGGTTGGCGAAGGTCTCCGCTAGGTCGGCGAGGAGGTCTCCTTGGCGAGCGGATTTCACGACCACGTCGTCGATGTAAACGTGGATGTTGCGGCCAATTTGGCTCGCGAGGCATTCTTGCATGCACCGCTGGTAGGTCGCCCCGGCGTTCTTGAGGCCGAAGGTCATGGCGGTGTAGCAGAATGCCCCAAATGGCGTGATGAACGCCGTCTTCTCCTCATCCTCGACAGCCATTTTGATCTGGTTGTACCCGGAGTAGGCGTCGAGGAAACACAGCGACTCCGAGCCCGCGGTTGAATCGATTATCTGATCGATCCGCGGGAGGACGAACTGCTCCTTTGGGCAGGCGCTGTTCAGGTTTGTGTAGTCGATACACATTCTCCAGGTCCCGTTTTTCTTCTCGACCAGGACTGGGTTTGCCAGCCACTTGGAGTACTTGATTGGCCGGATGAAGCCGGCAGCGAGCAGGCGCTGCACTTCCTCGGTGATTGCTCGACGGCGCTCTTCATTGAAGGGCCGTAGCGACTGCTTGACTGGTCGCACTTTGGGGTCGGCGTTTAGTTTGTGCTCAGCGAGCTCCCTAGGGACACCAGGCATGTCGGAGGGTTTCCATGCGAAGACGTCCCTATTCTCACGAAGGAACTCGATGAGCGCGCCTTCCTATGCTGGGCTCAAGCCTATCCCGATCGTCACCGTCTGGCTGGGGTCGCCTGGGACCAGCTCGACGGTGCGAGTGTGCGTCGTGGCCTCAAAGGTTGAGGTGTTCGTGCCCTCGGAGTTGGGCTTCTTGAGTATTGTGGGGTCGTCATTGTTGACCCCGCTCGCGTATTTGGCGAGCTCGTCGGCGTGATTGGCTTCTGCCGCGATGACGGCGTCGGCGAGTTCGGCTCCTTTGGCCTCGCATTCGGCGGCCATGTCGGGGTCGCCGTTGATGGTGATGACGCCGCACGGCCCGGGGAGCTTCATCGCGTTGTACGCGTAGTGGGGTGCCGCCATGAATTTGGCGAACGCCTGGCGCCCCAGGACGCAGTGGTAGGGGCTGTCGAATGGCACCAGCTCGAAGACGATCCGCTCGGTGCGGAAGTTTGCCGGAGTGCCGAACGTGACTGGCAGCGTGACTTTGCCGATCGGGTACGCCTTCCGACCGGGGACGATGCCGTGGAACGTAGTGTGGGTTGTCTCGATCATCGACTGCGGGAGATGCATCCGCCTGAAGGTGTCGAGGTAGAGGATGTTGATGGAGCTGCCGCCGTCCATCAGTGTCTTGGGGAGCCAGTAGTCGCCAACCTTGGGCTTGACCACCAGGGCGACTCGGCCTGGATACTCGACGCGTGGCGAGTGGTCTTGCCGGCTCCAAGTGATGGATTGTTCCGACCAGTTTAGGAACTGGGGGACATCTGTTTGGGCCACCGCGTTGACGGCGACGGCGCGGGCGATGACCTTTTTCTCACGCTTCGTGTTGAAGCCCGTGAAGGTGTGGAGCGAGCCGGCTACTTTGCCGAATTTTCCGCCGTTCGGCGGGTCGTTGTCGGGGTCCTCCCGCGCGTGCCGTGCCTTCTCGATTTCCCTGAGGGTGTGGCAGTCGGCGGTGGTGTGCGTTGCGGGCTTTCCTTCCCTGCTGTGGAACGCGCATGGTTGGTTAAGGAGTGCCGCGGGATCGAACCGTGGCTTGTTCTTGTAATTGCCGCCGTCGCGCCTTTGCCCTCCATCGCGGCGGTAGCTTTTGGGCTCGCGTTGCGCGTGCCAGCGTTGGCGACGAAGTCGACTCGCCCGTCGTTGCGGCGCTTGCCTGTGAGGCGGGTGCCGCTGTAGCGCAGGTCGGTTCGTCGTCCGCCGTCGTTGCCGCCCGTGCGGCGTTGCCCTACTGACTCGTCGTCGATTTCTTGGTTGGGGTCCTCCTCGGCGTACCGTTTGGCGATCTCGAGGAGGTCGGGGATGTTGTCGAGTGTGCGGGCGTGTCGTTTGAGCTTGGCGACTAGAGGCTCGTAGCGGCACGAGGTTTTGAAGCAATGGATCGCGGTGTCCGGGTGGATGCCGGCCGCGTTGTACCAGAGCTCTTGCCACCGTTGGACCCAGTTGCGGGTCGACTCGCGGGGTCCCTGGACGCATCGTTCCAGGTCCTCGATGGTGGTGGCGCGGGTGTAGGAGCACTCGAAGTGCTTGACGAAGGCGTCTCGCATTTCCTCCCAGGAGTCGATACTGTCCTGGGGAAGCGTGTTGATCCATTGCCTGCACGTCCCCTCCATCATCAGTGGGAGGTAACGAGCGGCGAGTAAATCGGTATGACCCGCGATCCCCATTGCCATCAGGTATGTATCGAGCCAGACTGCGGGGTCGTACGAGGAGTCGTACTTTTCTATCTCCTTTGGCGCCTTGAAGTTTGGCGGGTACTTTTCGCCTCGGATCATTGGTCCGAAGCACTTAGGCCCTAGTCGACTGAGCGACCCCATAGGCTCGCCATCGCGGCGATTAGCTAGGGTGTGCCGCAAGTCGTCAGGCTGGCGTGCGCGCCAGTTTTGGTTGTTGATGATGTGAGTGCGGGCGTCGATGGGTTCTCCGTTAGCGGCGACGAAGTTGGTCGCCGGTCTGGGATCGTTGGTGGAGAGTGCCGCGTTCGCGGGTCGGCGTTGGAGCTGCAGTGGCTCTGCGGCGGGCAATTGAGGGTGTTTGCCGCCGCTGGGCGGCCGCTTGAGGCCGCCCTGCTTCCTGAAGAGCGTGAGTATACTCGCCCCTGCGAGTCGGCGCCCGCTTTTTGCTGCTCCACGGCCTTTGCGAGCAGGGCCCCTGACGTACTGGATTTGCAAGGCGCCGTCGCCGGTGGCCGTGATGCTGTCGGCTGCTGCTCGGCCTGCCACGAGGTTGTCCATCTGGGTGGAGAACAGTGGTAGGCCGTTCGTGTCTCGCTCCCGTGAGGAGACGACTATGCGCGGCTGGTCCCTGGGAGGGGTGCGGTTGGGTGGTGGTGGGGCACCATCGCCGTTGATCCTGGCGGGGGTCGGGCGCTTCCCCCTGGTGGCGCGTTCTCGCAGATCGCGCGCTCGGCTATGCGAGCCGGGTCGTTCTCGTCGTCGAAGTTCAGGGCGCGCCCCTGAACGGTGGGGTTCAGGCGTGACCTGATCCGCTGCTGGTGGTAGCGTGACAGTTCCTGCGCTGTCACTTGCTCGAGGCGAAATTTTTCGCGCTCGGCCTGCTCCTTGCGTACCGCCTCCGCCAGTTTCAGGCGGAGTTCCTCGACCTCCGTCGCCGTAGCGTTTGGGAGGGATTGGCGTGGAGAAAGGATCCTCCGGCGGATCGGCGCCGGTGGCCATGTAGGTCACGGCGTGGCGACCGGCTCCTCCGTCGTGGAGGTCGGCGGAGTTTTCCGACCGGAGTCGAAGTCGAAGATCCCGAGGATGGAGGGATCCTCGAAATCTCCCGCGTTGGAGACCTGAGCGATGGAACCCGCGGAGGAGGCCGCGGTGATGGATCCGGCGAGTGACGCCGGGGTCGCCGAGTCGGCGTCGTCGGTGAGGGCCGCATCTTCTGCGGCCGCTGAATCTCAGCCACGTTGCTGTGGACCGAGTTGTACTCGGAGGCGAGGCGGTGGATCGTGCGGACCTGGCTCTCGGAGAGCCGATCGCGTGGGGGCGACTCGCGGATGCGAGCCGAGTCCTCCGAGGTGGTGACGTCGGTGAGGCCGACGAAGAGGCTGATCGTGCCGATCGGCAGGATCATGCTGTGCGTGACGGGTCGTGCCGCCGGGATGTAGCTGCTCGGCAAGATCTGGAGCATCTCGCCGATCGCTATCATGCGGCCGGTGGCGACCGTCTCGTTGACGGGAAGATTGGATCTCGCCGCAGAACACCGGCCAGACCGGCAGGCCCCACGGTGGGCGCCACTGTCGTGGGAATGACCACGGCAGATGCTGCAATAGGCAGCGAGTAGTAGAACAAAGGGCAAGGGCGGCCAGCCATCTGCGGTGCGAGATGAGGGCAAATACACAAGGATTTACCCAGGTTCGGCCCCCCGGAGGGTAAAGACCTACTCCTGCTAGATTGTATTATGGAGGTGTTTACAATGGGCGTACTCGGCGACTAGGCGGCGAGTAGCTTGGGTGTATGAGGGAACGTGTCTCTACTCACCCCTTAGGGAGGTTTATATAGGCTTACCTCCCCTAGGGTTTACATATCTCAACCGATTCGGTTAACACTTCGGCAATCGTTTAAACCTAGACCGACTGGGCCTATCCACTCCCTGGGCCTTCAACTTCCAGTCGCCTGGTATCTTGCTGGGCTTCGATCCACTCGCCGTTCTGCAGGCCCACTCGCCAGCCTTTGGGCCAGTCGGAAACGTCCTGCTGAGTATACCCCAGTAGGCGTATCCCCTCAAGCCAAAAAAATCCATAACCGTGAATTCCAAGTGACCATGATGAGTATGAAATGATGTCTTATACTCATCTCCTTTAGTTAAACAAATCTAATGATATCCAGCCCGTAAATCCATCTTGGAAACACACAAGCGCCATGCAATTCGTCCAGCAATTCATCAATAACAGGAATTAGATACTTGCTTTTGACAGTCAACCGCATTAAGATGCTGTAATCTACACACGGCCTCCACGTATTATCTTTCTTCTTAACCATCAGCAATGGTGAAGCAAAGCTACTGGTACTAAGGTCTGATAACCCCAGACTTCAGCATTTCAGAATTTGTTTGCTCAATCTCATCCCTCAAAGCAGGAGCAAATCGATATGGACGAATTTGGACTGGTCTGGCTCCTTATATTAATGGAATAGAGTGTGACACTGCCCTCTTTGGAGGTAAACTAGCAGGCTCAGCAAACACATCAGCAAAACTGTCCAAAAGAGCTGAATCTCCACAGGAAAACTTAAGGATGCTGGCAGAGGATCAGACAACAAGTGGATTTCCACCACTCACAACTAAAATCAGTGAGAACTTGTCCTTGCAAACAAATCCAAGACCCTTTGTACTGAAAGGACAACCACTTCTCCCTAATCCACCATCTAGATGCTGGAGATATGCCCTAGAGGCAATAATAAATGTAGTTATTATTATATCTTTGTGTTTATGATAAATGTTTCATTCATGCTATAACCAGTTATAACCGAAACATTAATACTTGTGTGATTTGTAAACAAA
>CAJUWN010000048.1:0-26236 GCA_910589765.1 Avena atlantica
TGTCGTGTTCTTCTTGGTTTACACATGGCAAAGATTATCTTTGACGTGTTCCAGGCCTTTGGCACAGGCAAAGAGGGGGGTCGACGGCAGCGAACATTTTTTTCCGTAGTGAACATTTGCAATTTGCAGGAATGAAGTGACATAAAAACTCTTCTCGAGTGTAGAAGCTTGTAGAAGAACACAGGAGATTTTGTTTATACGAGACAGTTGTATATTTTGATGCCATTATGCAATCTGCCAAGGAATCTATACATAGGTGTGCACGATGCTACCTAATTATTGACGAATCAAGTACAAGCAGCATAAACAAAGTGTTGGATTATTGCATGTACTACGTCTAACCCGTAAATGATTTTTAAGCGCGGCCCACGAGACCCCTATCTATGCATGCATGTGTGCACATGCCTATACATGGCTGCTTAGCTATAGCTGGATACATGGATGACTAGTGTACTCAACACAAGCTTAGCTAGCTTCTAGATGACGGACCTAAAAAATATTTTCAAATGCAGTGATGACAACCGATTGGAACATTAATTGGTAATGTGCACACGATCTCGTCGTCAGATACGTATGTCCAGTTAAGATTTTAGCTATGAGTAAGCTATAATGCTATATCTTTTGTCCTTGAACGTAGCAGACACGTTAGATGCTTCTAGATTCATGAAGAACCATATGCAAGTTGATCTTTACAGTTTTCGTAGCATGACATAACCTTCGTCGGTGACGATGTGTGGGTCGAAATATGTATGTCATGTCTCCGCCGGTGCTGAGAAAATCCAAGTTAATTATGAAATGTATATTCATATCATACATGATAATTGTCAGCACGAATAATTATTTGTCACTAGTGGAAAAAGGGCTATCCGTTCGCGACAACCGGGACTAATGCTGGCACGCGTCCCGGTTGGAGCGGGCACGGGGCAGGAGGCATGCGTCCCGGTTGGCAAGGGGAATACGTCCCGGTTGAGCCACCAACCGGGAACTAAAGGTTTGGCCACAGCCACGTGGCGTGCACGCACCTTTAGTCCGGTTGCTGGCTCCAACCGGGACTAAAGACCCCTGCCCTCTATAAATTGCAACGCCCCGAGCCCCTTCTGCCTCCACTCTTTTTTTTCGAATGGTGGAAGGTGTGAGGGGGTGTGCTATAGTTTTTTCTCATGATGCATTGAAGGTGTTTGATGAAAGGTTTGAGTGAATAATCCCGTTGAATTTCTCATAGAACAAAAATATAGAAGGTGTCCGAGACGCACTTGAGCTTCCTCCTCTTTATTTCCCTCGATCGAGGTTTAGCAATCTTATCTTTTCTAGGTCATTGATACATTCTGTGTCCGGTGTGAATTGGTTATTCACTATTTTATATGTCCTTTTTTTTTATAAACTTACTTATATGATGCAGATGACGGTCGGGAATGGATGTACGGTGGAGGGCGTAGCCGGGTATATAAAAGGCGTGGATAAATTTATCGATGTGGCTACGGCAAACAAGAGAATGGATTTATACGTTGTCCATGTGTTCTGGGTCGGAACAACAAGGAGTACTCTTCCTCGAAAATCATTCGCGGCCACCTGATTACGAAAGGTTTTCATGCCCAACTATAATGCTGGACCAAGCACGGGGAAAGAGGGGTTATGATGGAAGATGGTGAAGAAGAAGATGATGATACAACTATCATCATATGTTTCCTGATACAGTGATACTGCAATGGAAGACAATGGAGAGGAAAGAGGTGAAGAACGGGCAATCAGATGACCGGCTGATGAATTGTGGTAGGGTCATTTCTGATGCAAAGCGAGACTGCTGAAACATAAATGAGAATTGAAGTTAGAGGGCATGTTAGAGATCAAAGAAATTGTTGTACCCAAATTGTGAAGATGGCAGCACAAAGCTCGTACCCACACTGGAATGTTGCGATGGAAGGCAGAGTGTGGTCTAACTGACTCCTCATTTGAAAAGAGCTGAAAATAATGAAGCGAGTTTCCAAAACATAACGAACTTCCCGAGAGTACCTACGAAGCAAAGAAGACTCTTTGTCCTCTGGGATTAGATGTGCAAAAGATACATGCATGCATTAATGACTGCATCCCTACCGCGGTAAGGAGTATAGAATTAGATAAATGCCCGGTATGCAATCGTTGCGTATAAGATCAGACGAGATGACCCTGATGATGTTGAGGGAGAAGCCCCTCCGGAAGAGGGTTCCTGCTAAGGTTATGTGGTATGCTCCTATAATACCAAGGTTGAAACGCATGTTCAGAAACAAAGAGCATGCCGGGTTGTTTGCGATGGCACAAAGAGACCGTAAGAAAGACGGGAAGTTGAGACACCCTGCTGATAGGTCACAGTGGAGAAAAAATCGAGAGAGACTTCCCAGACTTTGCAGGTGACGCAAGAACTTATGGTTTGGTCTAAGTACGGATGGCATGAATCCTTTTGGGGAGCAGAGTTGCAGTCACAGCACCTGGACCGTGACTCTATGTATCTACAACCTGCCTCCTTGGTTGTGCATGAAGCGTAAGTTCATTATGATGCCAGTGCTCATCCAAGGCCCGAGCAACCGGGCAACGACATTGATGTGTACCTTAGGCCATTAGTTGAAGAACTCTTACAGTTGTGGCGCAAACCAGGTGTACGTGCGTGGGATGAGAACAAACAGAGCCATTTGATCTACGAGGGTTGTTTATCGTAACCATCAATGATTGGCCTGCTCTTAGTAACTTTTCAGGACAGACAAACAAGGGATATAAGACATGCACCCACTGTTTAGATAAGACCGAAGGTACATATTTGCATAAATGCAAGAAGGTTGTGTACCTGGCGAATCGACGATTCTTCCGACCAATCATCCCGTAAGAAAGAAAGGCAAGCATTTCAAAGGTGAGGCAGATCACCGGAAGAAGCCTGAACTCCCTGCTGGTGATGATGTATTTGTTATGGTCAAGGACATAGAAGTAATCTTTGGAAAAGGGTCCCCGGGGTAAATAAGTTCCGAACGACGTCTCTACACGGACACGCACCCATGTGGAAGAAGAAATCTATATTTTGGGAGCTGCCATATTGGAAAGTCCGCGTGTCCCTCTTCAATCAACGTGATGCACGTGACGAAGAATCTCTGCGTGAACCTGCTAGGATCCTAGGAGTGTATGGGAAGACAAAAGATCCACCTGAAGCACGGAGGACCAACAAATTATGAAAGACCCAAAGACATGGCATAGCACGTAACAAGACACGATTTAGGGCTCCTTAACCGGGACAAAGACCCCTGCCCTCTATAAATGCAGCCCCAGCCCCCTCTCTTTTTTAATTCTTGTAAGGTGTAAGGGTGTGTGGGATTTTTCTCATGCATGCATTGAAGGTGTTTGATGAAATGTTTGAGGAAAAATTTCCCTGAAGTCTCATGACTGTCACGTGATTATAGAGTTGCTCCGATTGCACTTGAGCTTCTAACCTGAAAATTTTCGAGTCGATGGGAAGCATGTGTTCTTTCCTCATTGCAATATTTAGAAGGTAATTTCCAGATATTCTTCCTGGTTTATTGAAGGTGGTACATATGTCGGTGAGGTTTAAATGGTGTATCAACCAGGCGTCTTCAATATTATGACGCATCTCCGGTTCATCTAGTGGAAGAGATTGGAGTTTCGTCCATGTGTTCAATGTCGGAACAACAAGGAGTACTCTTCCTCGAAAATCATTCGCGGCCCCCAATGAATGAAAGTTCATGCCCAACTATAATTGCTGGACCAAGCACGGGGAAAGAGGGGTTATGAAGGAAGATGTTGATTGAAGATGACTATAACATATGTTTCCTGAATACAGTGATACTGCAATGGAAGACAATGGAGAGGAAAAGGTGAAAAGAACGCATGATGAGCCGGCTGATGAACTTGGGGGTTTTTCTGAAGCAAACGAGACTGTGAAACAGAAAATGAGAGTTGAAGTTAGAGGGCATGTTAGAAGATCACAAGAAATTGTTGTACCCAAATTGTGAAGATGGCAGCACAAAGCTCGGTACCACACTGGAATTGTTGCGATGGAAGGCAGAGTGTGGTCTAACTGACTCCTCATTTGAAAAGATGCTGAAAATAATGAAGCCGAAGTTTCCAAAACATAACGAACTTCCCGAGAGTACCTACGAAGCAAAGAAGACTCTCTGTCCTCTGGGATTAGATGTGCAAAAGATACATGCATGCATTAATGACTGCATCCTCTACCGCGGTAAGGAGTATGAGAATTTAGATAAATGCCCGGTATGCAACGCGTTGCGGTATAAGATCAGACGAGATGACCCTGGTGATGTTGAGGGAGAGCCCCTCCGGAAGAGGGTTCCTGCTAAGGTTATGTGGTATGCTCCTATAATACCAAGGTTGAAACGCATGTTCAGAAACAAAGAGCATGCCAGGTTGTTGCGATGGCACAAAGAAGACCGTAAGAAAGACGGGAAGTTGAGACACCCTGCTGATGGGTCACAGTGGAGAAAAATCGAGAGAGACTTCCCAGACTTTGCAGGTGACGCAAGGAACTTATGGTTTGGTCTAAGTACGGATGGCATGAATCCTTTTGGGGAGCAGAGCTGCAGTCACAGCACCTGGCCCGTGACTCTATGTATCTACAACCTGCCTCCTTGGTTGTGCATGAAGCGTAAGTTCATTATGATGCCAGTGCTCATCCAAGGCCCGAAGCAACCGGGCAACGACATTGATGTGTACCTTAGGCCATTAGTTGAAGAACTCTTACAGTTGTGGGGCAAACCAGGTGTACGTGCGTGGGATGAGAACAAACAGGAGCCATTTAATCTACGAGGGTTGTTATTCGTAACCATCAATGATTGGCCTGCTCTTAGTAACCTTTCAGGACAGACAAACAAAGGATATAAGGCATGCACCCACTGTTTAGATAAGACCGAAGGTACATATTTGCATAAATGCAAGAAGGTTGTGTACCTGGCGAATCGACGATTTCTTCCGACCAATCATCCCGTAAGAAAGAAAGGCAAGCATTTCAAAGGTGAGGCAGATCACCGGAAGAAGCCTGAACTCCCTGCTGGTGATGATGTATTTGGTATGGTCAAGGACATAGAAGTAATCTTTGGAAAGGGTCCCGGCGGTCAATCAGTTCCGAACGACGTCGCTACAGGACACGCACCCATGTGGAAGAAGAAATCTATATTTTGGGAGCTGCCATATTGGAAAGTCCTGCGTGTCCGCTCTTCAATCGACGTGATGCACGTGACGAAGAATCTCTGCGTGAACCTGCTAGGATTCCTAGGCGTGTATGGGAAGACAAAAGATACACCTGAAGCACGGGAGGACCAACAAATTATGAAAGACCCAAAGAACATGCATACAGATAACAAGACGGATAAAGGGCGTCACTTAAGTCGTGCCAGCTATGCTCTTACCAAAGCAGAGAAGGAAATCTTTTTTGAAGTCCTTTACAGTATCAAGGTGCCGTCGGGCTTCTCATCTAATATAAAGGGGATAATAAATATGGCAGAGAAAAAGTTCCAAAACCTGAAGTCTCATGACTGTCACGTGATTATGACGCAGTTGCTTCCGATTGCATTGAGGGGGCTTCTACCGGAAAATGTTCGAGTACCCATTGTGAAGCTGTGTGCATTCCTCAATGCAATATCTCAGAAGGTAATCAATCCAGATATTCTGCCAAGGTTACAGAAGGATGTGGTACAATGTCTTGTTAGTTTTGAATTGGTGTTCCCACCATCCTTCTTCAATATTATGACGCATCTCCTGGTTCATCTAGTGGAAGAGATTGCCATTCTCGGTCCGGTATTTCTGCACAATATGTTCCCCTTTGAGAGGTTCATGGGAGTCTTAAAGAAATATGTTCATAACCGTGCTAGACCAGAAGGAAGCATCTCCAAGGGATATGGAACAGAGGAGGTCATTGAGTTTTGTGTTGACTTTATTCCTGACCTTAAGCCGATTGGTGTTTCTGACTCGCGGCATGAGGGAAGACTAAGTGGAAAAGGCACGCTGGGAAAGAAAGCAATGATATGTAGGGACGGGGATTCTTTCACTAAAGCACACTACACAGTTCTACATAATTCCACCTTGGCAGCTCCGTATATCGAGGAACACAAGAATATTGTACGCTCCAAAAACCCGGGGAAGCCTGAATCATGGATTACAGATGAACACATGAAGTCTTTCGGTGGTTGGATGCGGACACATCTCTTGAATGACACCACTGTTGGAGATCAGCTATACTTGTTGGCCGCGTCACCATCTTCTACTGTATTGAATTTCCAAGGGTACGAAATAAATGGGAATACATTCTACACGATCGCCCAAGATAAAAAGAGCACCAACCAAAATAGTGGTGTCCGCTTTGATGCAATAGACGAGAATGGACAAAAGGACACATATTATGGTTACATAGAGGAGATATGGGAACTAGACTATGGAGTCTCTTTTAAGGTCCCTTTGTTTCGCTGCAAATGGGTCAACCTGAATGGGGAAGGGGTAAAGATAGACCAGTTGTACGGAATGACAACAGTGGATCTCAACAATCTTGGTTATAGAGATGAACCATTCGTCCTAGCCAATGATGTGTCTCAGGTTTTCTATGTGAAGGACATGTCCTCCAGACCGAAAAAAAGAAAAAATATGCAAACGAATACATCATATGATGAGCCAAAGCGTCACATAGTTCTTTCAGGGAAAAGAAACATCGTGGGAATCGAGGACAAGACAGACATGTCAGAAGATTATAATAAGTTTGATGAAATTCCGCCCTTCACAGTGAAAACTGACCCAAGCATTCCGTTAAGTAAAGAAGATGCTCCATGGTTACGTCTGAAGCGGTCATAAGGAATGACATATGCCAAGAAGTTCATGCTCATATTATGTAACTCTAGTTCATGTCTTTCGCGGTTTGTGGCTTGACCGAAGGATATCTTTCGCGGTTTGTGGCCTTTAGTCCCGGTTTTGTAGTCTCAGTTTTTAATATTAATAAATGTCTTGAGTGTTAGTCCCGTTTTGTGGCTGGACCGGGAGTGCCTCTATGACCAGTTTCTTGGAGATGCCGGAGGACTGGGCTCCGTCGGCATCTCCCTGAAACTGGTCGTAGTGGTGTCCCTGCTCTCGAAAACCATCTTGCAGCTTGTAACTTCACTAACTAGATCAATACGCCTCGGAGCTAACTAATTTCACATATTAGGGAGTGCCTCTATGACCAGTTTCTCGGAGATGCCGGAGGACTGGGCTCCGTCGGCATCTCCCTGAAACTGGCCGTAGTGGTGTCCCTGCTCTCGAAAACCATCTTGCAGCTTGTAACTTCACTAACTAGATCAATACGCCTCGGAGCTAACTAATTTCACATATTAGGGAGTGCCTCTATGACCAGTTTCTCGGAGATGCCGGAGGACTGGGCTCCGTCGGCATCTCCCTGAAACTGGCCGCAGTGGTGTCCCTGCTCTCGAAAACCATCTTGCAGCTTGTAACTTCACTAACTAGATCAATACGCCTCGGAGCTAACTAATTTCACATATTAGGGAGTGCCTCTATGACCAGTTTCTCGGAGATGCCGGAGGACTGGGCTCCGTCGGCATCTCCCTGAAACTGGCCGTAGTGGTGTCCCTGCTCTCTAAAACCATCTTGGAGATGCCTCAAACTGGCTGGAGGACTGGACTCACAAGGATGCATATTTATAGTACAAGCAGCTCGGCATAATGTCGACACTCACGACATAATGTCGACACTCACCCCTATTATTAGTGCTGACTCATCTTTAGTCCCGGTTGGTGTCTCCAACCGGGACTAAAGGTTCATCTTTAGTCCCGGTTGGTGACACCATCCGGACAAGGTACAAGCCGCACGACATAATGTCGACACTCACCCCTATTATTAGTGTTGTCTGGCCCACTCTGCCGCAATCCCTTCAGTCGCGGTTGGTTTCTCCAACCGGACTAAATATGAACCTCTCTTTATATAGGCATTTCCCTCTATTATTAGGTAACACTTAAGACATTTATTAATATTAAAAACCGGACAAACCGGGACTAGCTAACACTCAGGCCTAAGCCGCCCCCTTTAGTCATATCATGCCTAGTCCTATGTACGGCTTCAGGGTCTTCATCGTCTCGTCATCATATCGTCATCGTCACCTGCCTCCGGGATCCTCAGCCCATCCATGGCATATACCAGGGGCCATTCCAGCCTCGGTTCACGGCGGGTGGGAGAGGGTCTCCTGGAGACGATGCCGCACCGCCGGGACAGTGTGGGCCTGTGGCGGGTGGACTCGTGGGCACCGTAGGCGAGGATGGTTCCCCCGGAAGTAGCGCATCACTTCGATATTAGTCCGGTTCGCCCACCACAGACGACGGCCGACTTCGTTGTGGTTCACCGGTGGCGGGCCACACCCTGTACCTGGCGAGCTCCCTTTCCCGCCTATTAGCGAAGAAGGCATTCCAGGTGTCATAGTTGTCGGGATCCCACTGGGGATCCATCCGCTGCTCCGGAGTGAGCTGTGGTAGAAGTGGTTTGTGATGGCCGCCTGGCGTGCGGAACCTTGAGGGACAGGAGGACAGGAACCCCTCCAGCGCTCAGCATCCATCCGGCGGGGGCCGTACCCCGGCGGACAAGGAGTTGGAGGCGCACACGCCTCGGTCTCCTCGAGGGTCAGAATGGCCCAGTAGGCGTTTGTCCATTGTTCTAAGAGGGAAGTTGTGGATGTGTGGTACATGACCGATCACCCTAAATATAGAGGGAAAGGGCGGGAAACTTGGCGTTAAGCTTTGGGAAATGGCGGGAAATTCTTTAGTCCCGGTTAGTGACTACATCCGGGACTAAAGCTCTAGTAGAACAAGGAAAAATTCGGGAAGAAAAGTGGGAATGGCGGAAAATATTTGTTTTAGTTGAAAGTGAAAAATCCGGACTAATGTGTGTATGATCATGTTTCGAAAAAAACCTTCACAAAATGACCTATCATGTTCGAGGTTTCATGGCTTTCGGTCCAAATGACCGATGTTATGTGCTGAATCACGGCATAGTTTGTGATGTTGTGCCCATATTATGCATGTGTGTGGACATTGGTATGGAGAACAATGTTGCAGGAGGAAGTTTTCCTTTTTGTCGCACGGAAAAGCCCTTTTCCATTTTCCGAGCGCAAAAAACGGGTCGTTTTGTGAAGTAACCACCAAAATGCCGTTTCAGAATGCTACCGTCCCATTTTCCTAAAATACTAGACCACCTTACATGGACTATCTCCCAACCGGTACATCTCAAACCTTTTCGTCCATCCCGGGTAAAAAGGACAAATGTCTGCCGAATCGGTAGGAAGTGGGTCCGGTTTGTACTACAGGTACATGATCTATCGCCCGTGATTTTTTGAAAAAATCATTTTTAGACTCGCAATATGTGGTTTCTTCAGAGATCCAATGCAAGTTCTAACGATGCCGTCCCCTATCTTCATGCACACCGGTTCGACCATAGTTAGAAATTCAGATAATTCAAAACGGGCATAATAAATTCAAAAAAAATCCGAACAATGAAAATCCTTCGCGTGGTGTCATATTATGTTACATAGTTGAAAGGAAAAATACCAGACTTGGTATATTGATCATGTTTCGAAAAAACCTTCACAAAATGACCTATCATGTTCGAGGTTTCATGGCTTTCGGTCCAAATGACCGATGTTATGTGCTGAATCACGGCATAGTTTGTGATGTTGTGCCCATATTATGCATGTGTGTGGACATTGGTATGGAGAACAATGTTGCAGGAGGAAGTTTTCCTTTTTGTCGCACGGAAAAGCCCTTTTCCATTTTCCGAGCGCAAAAAACGGGTCGTTTTGTGAAGTAACCACCAAAATGCCGTTTCAGAATGCTACCGTCCCATTTTCCTAAAATACTAGACCACCTTACATGGACTATCTCCCAACCGGTACATCTCAAACCTTTTCGTCCATCCCGGGTAAAAAGGACAAATGTCTGCCGAATCGGTAGGAAGTGGGTCCGGTTTGTACTACAGGTACATGATCTATCGCCCGTGATTTTTTGAAAAAATCATTTTTAGACTCGCAATATGTGGTTTCTTCAGAGATCCAATGCAAGTTCTAACGATGCTCGTCCCCTATCTTCATGCACACCGGTTCGACCATAGTTAGAAATTCAGATAATTCAAAACGGGCATAATAAATTCAAAAAAAATCCGAACAATGAAAATCCTTCGCGTGGTGTCATATTATGTTACATAGTTGAAAGGAAAAATACCAGACTTGGTATATTGATCATGTTTCGAAAAAACCTTCACAAAATGACCTATCATGTTCGAGGTTTCATGGCTTTCGGTCCAAATGACCGATGTTATGTGCTGAATCACGGCATAGTTTGTGATGTTGTGCCCATATTATGCATGTGTGTGGACATTGGTATGGAGAACAATGTTGCAGGAGGAAGTTTTCCTTTTTGTCGCACGGAAAAGCCCTTTTCCATTTTCCGAGCGCAAAAAACGGGTCGTTTTGTGAAGTAACCACCAAAATGCCGTTTCAGAATGCTACCGTCCCATTTTCCTAAAATACTAGACCACCTTACATGGACTATCTCCCAACCGGTACATCTCAAACCTTTTCGTCCATCCCGGGTAAAAAGGACAAATGTCTGCCGAATCGGTAGGAAGTGGGTCCGGTTTGTACTACAGGTACATGATCTATCGCCCGTGATTTTTTGAAAAAATCATTTTTAGACTCGCAATATGTGGTTTCTTCAGAGATCCAATGCAAGTTCTAACGATGCTCGTCCCCTATCTTCATGCACACCGGTTCGACCATAGTTAGAAATTCAGATAATTCAAAACGGGCATAATAAATTCAAAAAAAATCCGAACAATGAAAATCCTTCGCGTGGTGTCATATTATGTTACATAGTTGAAAGGAAAAATACCAGACTTGGTATATTGATCATGTTTCGAAAAAACCTTCACAAAATGACCTATCATGTTCGAGGTTTCATGGCTTTCGGTCCAAATGACCGATGTTATGTGCTGAATCACGGCATAGTTTGTGATGTTGTGCCCATATTATGCATGTGTGTGGACATTGGTATGGAGAACAATGTTGCAGGAGGAAGTTTTCCTTTTTGTCGCACGGAAAAGCCCTTTTCCATTTTCCGAGCGCAAAAAACGGGTCGTTTTGTGAAGTAACCACCAAAATGCCGTTTCAGAATGCTACCGTCCCATTTTCCTAAAATACTAGACCACCTTACATGGACTATCTCCCAACCGGTACATCTCAAACCTTTTCGTCCATCCCGGGTAAAAAGGACAAATGTCTGCCGAATCGGTAGGAAGTGGGTCCGGTTTGTACTACAGGTACATGATCTATCGCCCGTGATTTTTTGAAAAAATCATTTTTAGACTCGCAATATGTGGTTTCTTCAGAGATCCAATGCAAGTTCTAACGATGCTCGTCCCCTATCTTCATGCACACCGGTTCGACCATAGTTAGAAATTCAGATAATTCAAAACGGGCATAATAAATTCAAAAAAAATCCGAACAATGAAAATCCTTCGCGTGGTGTCATATTATGTTACATAGTTGAAAGGAAAAATACCAGACTTGGTATATTGATCATGTTTCGAAAAAACCTTCACAAAATGACCTATCATGTTCGAGGTTTCATGGCTTTCGGTCCAAATGACCGATGTTATGTGCTGAATCACGGCATAGTTTGTGATGTTGTGCCCATATTATGCATGTGTGTGGACATTGGTATGGAGAACAATGTTGCAGGAGGAAGTTTTCCTTTTTGTCGCACGGAAAAGCCCTTTTCCATTTTCCGAGCGCAAAAAACGGGTCGTTTTGTGAAGTAACCACCAAAATGCCGTTTCAGAATGCTACCGTCCCATTTTCCTAAAATACTAGACCACCTTACATGGACTATCTCCCAACCGGTACATCTCAAACCTTTTCGTCCATCCCGGGTAAAAAGGACAAATGTCTGCCGAATCGGCAGGAAGTGGGTCCGGTTTGTACTACAGGTACATGATCTATCGCCCGTGATTTTTTGAAAAAATCATTTTTAGACTCGCAATATGTGGTTTCTTCAGAGATCCAATGCAAGTTCTAACGATGCTCGTCCCCTATCTTCATGCACACCGGTTCGACCATAGTTAGAAATTCAGATAATTCAAAACGGGCATAATAAATTCAAAAAAATCCGAACAATGAAAATCCTTCGCGTGGTGTCATATTATGTTACATAGTTGAAAGGAAAAATACCAGACTTGGTATATTGATCATGTTTCGAAAAAACCTTCACAAAATGACCTATCATGTTCGAGGTTTCATGGCTTTCGGTCCAAATGACCGATGTTATGTGCTGAATCACGGCATAGTTTGTGATGTTGTGCCCATATTATGCATGTGTGTGGACATTGGTATGGAGAACAATGTTGCAGGAGGAAGTTTTCCTTTTTGTCGCACGGAAAAGCCCTTTTCCATTTTCCGAGCGCAAAAAACGGGTCGTTTTGTGAAGTAACCACCAAAATGCCGTTTCAGAATGCTACCGTCCTATTTTCCTAAAATACTAGACCACCTTACATGGACTATCTCCCAACCGGTACATCTCAAACCTTTTCGTCCATCCCGGGTAAAAAGGACAAATGTCTGCCGAATCGGTAGGAAGTGGGTCCGGTTTGTACTACAGGTACATGATCTATCGCCCGTGATTTTTTGAAAAAATCATTTTTAGACTCGCAATATGTGGTTTCTTCAGAGATCCAATGCAAGTTCTAACGATGCTCGTCCCCTATCTTCATGCACACCGGTTCGACCATAGTTAGAAATTCAGATAATTCAAAACGGGCATAATAAATTCAAAAAAAATCCGAACAATGAAAATCCTTCGCGTGGTGTCATATTATGTTACATAGTTGAAAGGAAAAATACCAGACTTGGTATATTGATCATGTTTCGAAAAAACCTTCACAAAATGACCTATCATGTTCGAGGTTTCATGGCTTTCGGTCCAAATGACCGATGTTATGTGCTGAATCACGGCATAGTTTGTGATGTTGTGCCCATATTATGCATGTGTGTGGACATTGGTATGGAGAACAATGTTGCAGGAGGAAGTTTTCCTTTTTGTCGCACGGAAAAGCCCTTTTCCATTTTCCGAGCGCAAAAAACGGGTCGTTTTGTGAAGTAACCACCAAAATGCCGTTTCAGAATGCTACCGTCCCATTTTCCTAAAATACTAGACCACCTTACATGGACTATCTCCCAACCGGTACATCTCAAACCTTTTCGTCCATCCCGGGTAAAAAGGACAAATGTCTGCCGAATCGGTAGGAAGTGGGTCCGGTTTGTACTACAGGTACATGATCTATCGCCCGTGATTTTTTGAAAAAAATCATTTTTAGACTCGCAATATGTGGTTTCTTCAGAGATCCAATGCAAGTTCTAACGATGCTCGTCCCCTATCTTCATGCACACCGGTTCGACCATAGTTAGAAATTCAGATAATTCAAAACGGGCATAATAAATTCAAAAAAAATCCGAACAATGAAAATCCTTCGCGTGGTGTCATATTATGTTACATAGTTGAAAGGAAAAATACCAGACTTGGTATATTGATCATGTTTCGAAAAAACCTTCACAAAATGACCTATCATGTTCGAGGTTTCATGGCTTTCGGTCCAAATGACCGATGTTATGTGCTGAATCACGGCATAGTTTGTGATGTTGTGCCCATATTATGCATGTGTGTGGACATTGGTATGGAGAACAATGTTGCAGGAGGAAGTTTTCCTTTTTGTCGCACGGAAAAGCCCTTTTCCATTTTCCGAGCGCAAAAAACGGGTCGTTTTGTGAAGTAACCACCAAAATGCCGTTTCAGAATGCTACCGTCCCATTTTCCTAAAATACTAGACCACCTTACATGGACTATCTCCCAACCGGTACATCTCAAACCTTTTCGTCCATCCCGGGTAAAAAGGACAAATGTCTGCCGAATCGGCAGGAAGTGGGTCCGGTTTGTACTACAGGTACATGATCTATCGCCCGTGATTTTTTGAAAAAATCATTTTTAGACTCGCAATATGTGGTTTCTTCAGAGATCCAATGCAAGTTCTAACGATGCTCGTCCCCTATCTTCATGCACACCGGTTCGACCATAGTTAGAAATTCAGATAATTCAAAACGGGCATAATAAATTCAAAAAAAATCCGAACAATGAAAATCCTTCGCGTGGTGTCATATTATGTTACATAGTTGAAAGGAAAAATACCAGACTTGGTATATTGATCATGTTTCGAAAAAACCTTCACAAAATGACCTATCATGTTCGAGGTTTCATGGCTTTCGGTCCAAATGACCGATGTTATGTGCTGAATCACGGCATAGTTTGTGATGTTGTGCCCATATTATGCATGTGTGTGGACATTGGTATGGAGAACAATGTTGCAGGAGGAAGTTTTCCTTTTTGTCGCACGGAAAAGCCCTTTTCCATTTTCCGAGCGCAAAAAACGGGTCGTTTTGTGAAGTAACCACCAAAATGCCGTTTCAGAATGCTACCGTCCCATTTTCCTAAAATACTAGACCACCTTACATGGACTATCTCCCAACCGGTACATCTCAAACCTTTTCGTCCATCCCGGGTAAAAAGGACAAATGTCTGCCGAATCGGCAGGAAGTGGGTCCGGTTTGTACTACAGGTACATGATCTATCGCCCGTGATTTTTTGAAAAAATCATTTTTAGACTCGCAATATGTGGTTTCTTCAGAGATCCAATGCAAGTTCTAACGATGCTCGTCCCCTATCTTCATGCACACCGGTTCGACCATAGTTAGAAATTCAGATAATTCAAAACGGGCATAATAAATTCAAAAAAAATCCGAACAATGAAAATCCTTCGCGTGGTGTCATATTATGTTACATAGTTGAAAGGAAAAATACCAGACTTGGTATATTGATCATGTTTCGAAAAAACCTTCACAAAATGACCTATCATGTTCGAGGTTTCATGGCTTTCGGTCCAAATGACCGATGTTATGTGCTGAATCACGGCATAGTTTGTGATGTTGTGCCCATATTATGCATGTGTGTGGACATTGGTATGGAGAACAATGTTGCAGGAGGAAGTTTTCCTTTTTGTCGCACGGAAAAGCCCTTTTCCATTTTCCGAGCGCAAAAAACGGGTCGTTTTGTGAAGTAACCACCAAAATGCCGTTTCAGAATGCTACCGTCCCATTTTCCTAAAATACTAGACCACCTTACATGGACTATCTCCCAACCGGTACATCTCAAACCTTTTCGTCCATCCCGGGTAAAAAGGACAAATGTCTGCCGAATCGGTAGGAAGTGGGTCCGGTTTGTACTACAGGTACATGATCTATCGCCCGTGATTTTTTGAAAAAATCATTTTTAGACTCGCAATATGTGGTTTCTTCAGAGATCCAATGCAAGTTCTAACGATGCTCGTCCCCTATCTTCATGCACACCGGTTCGACCATAGTTAGAAATTCAGATAATTCAAAACGGGCATAATAAATTCAAAAAAAATCCGAACAATGAAAATCCTTCGCGTGGTGTCATATTATGTTACATAGTTGAAAGGAAAAATACCAGACTTGGTATATTGATCATGTTTCGAAAAAACCTTCACAAAATGACCTATCATGTTCGAGGTTTCATGGCTTTCGGTCCAAATGACCGATGTTATGTGCTGAATCACGGCATAGTTTGTGATGTTGTGCCCATATTATGCATGTGTGTGGACATTGGTATGGAGAACAATGTTGCAGGAGGAAGTTTTCCTTTTTGTCGCACGGAAAAGCCCTTTTCCATTTTCCGAGCGCAAAAAACGGGTCGTTTTGTGAAGTAACCACCAAAATGCCGTTTCAGAATGCTACCGTCCCATTTTCCTAAAATACTAGACCACCTTACATGGACTATCTCCCAACCGGTACATCTCAAACCTTTTCGTCCATCCCGGGTAAAAAGGACAAATGTCTGCCGAATCGGCAGGAAGTGGGTCCGGTTTGTACTACAGGTACATGATCTATCGCCCGTGATTTTTTGAAAAAATCATTTTTAGACTCGCAATATGTGGTTTCTTCAGAGATCCAATGCAAGTTCTAACGATGCTCGTCCCCTATCTTCATGCACACCGGTTCGACCATAGTTAGAAATTCAGATAATTCAAAACGGGCATAATAAATTCAAAAAAAATCCGAACAATGAAAATCCTTCGCGTGGTGTCATATTATGTTACATAGTTGAAAGGAAAAATACCAGACTTGGTATATTGATCATGTTTCGAAAAAACCTTCACAAAATGACCTATCATGTTCGAGGTTTCATGGCTTTCGGTCCAAATGACCGATGTTATGTGCTGAATCACGGCATAGTTTGTGATGTTGTGCCCATATTATGCATGTGTGTGGACATTGGTATGGAGAACAATGTTGCAGGAGGAAGTTTTCCTTTTTGTCGCACGGAAAAGCCCTTTTCCATTTTCCGAGCGCAAAAAAACGGGTCGTTTTGTGAAGTAACCACCAAAATGCCGTTTCAGAATGCTACCGTCCCATTTTCCTAAAATACTAGACCACCTTACATGGACTATCTCCCAACCGGTACATCTCAAACCTTTTCGTCCATCCCGGGTAAAAAGGACAAATGTCTGCCGAATCGGTAGGAAGTGGGTCCGGTTTGTACTACAGGTACATGATCTATCGCCCGTGATTTTTTGAAAAAATCATTTTTAGACTCGCAATATGTGGTTTCTTCAGAGATCCAATGCAAGTTCTAACGATGCTCGTCCCCTATCTTCATGCACACCGGTTCGACCATAGTTAGAAATTCAGATAATTCAAAACGGGCATAATAAATTCAAAAAAAATCCGAACAATGAAAATCCTTCGCGTGGTGTCATATTATGTTACATAGTTGAAAGGAAAAATACCAGACTTGGTATATTGATCATGTTTCGAAAAAACCTTCACAAAATGACCTATCATGTTCGAGGTTTCATGGCTTTCGGTCCAAATGACCGATGTTATGTGCTGAATCACGGCATAGTTTGTGATGTTGTGCCCATATTATGCATGTGTGTGGACATTGGTATGGAGAACAATGTTGCAGGAGGAAGTTTTCCTTTTTGTCGCACGGAAAAGCCCTTTTCCATTTTCCGAGCGCAAAAAACGGGTCGTTTTGTGAAGTAACCACCAAAATGCCGTTTCAGAATGCTACCGTCCCATTTTCCTAAAATACTAGACCACCTTACATGGACTATCTCCCAACCGGTACATCTCAAACCTTTTCGTCCATCCCGGGTAAAAAGGACAAATGTCTGCCGAATCGGTAGGAAGTGGGTCCGGTTTGTACTACAGGTACATGATCTATCGCCCGTGATTTTTTGAAAAAATCATTTTTAGACTCGCAATATGTGGTTTCTTCAGAGATCCAATGCAAGTTCTAACGATGCTCGTCCCCTATCTTCATGCACACCGGTTCGACCATAGTTAGAAATTCAGATAATTCAAAACGGGCATAATAAATTCAAAAAAAATCCGAACAATGAAAATCCTTCGCGTGGTGTCATATTATGTTACATAGTTGAAAGGAAAAATACCAGACTTGGTATATTGATCATGTTTCGAAAAAACCTTCACAAAATGACCTATCATGTTCGAGGTTTCATGGCTTTCGGTCCAAATGACCGATGTTATGTGCTGAATCACGGCATAGTTTGTGATGTTGTGCCCATATTATGCATGTGTGTGGACATTGGTATGGAGAACAATGTTGCAGGAGGAAGTTTTCCTTTTTGTCGCACGGAAAAGCCCTTTTCCATTTTCCGAGCGCAAAAAACGGGTCGTTTTGTGAAGTAACCACCAAAATGCCGTTTCAGAATGCTACCGTCCCATTTTCCTAAAATACTAGACCACCTTACATGGACTATCTCCCAACCGGTACATCTCAAACCTTTTCGTCCATCCCGGGTAAAAAGGACAAATGTCTGCCGAATCGGTAGGAAGTGGGTCCGGTTTGTACTACAGGTACATGATCTATCGCCCGTGATTTTTTGAAAAAATCATTTTTAGACTCGCAATATGTGGTTTCTTCAGAGATCCAATGCAAGTTCTAACGATGCTCGTCCCCTATCTTCATGCACACCGGTTCGACCATAGTTAGAAATTCAGATAATTCAAAACGGGCATAATAAATTCAAAAAAAATCCGAACAATGAAAATCCTTCGCGTGGTGTCATATTATGTTACATAGTTGAAAGGAAAAATACCAGACTTGGTATATTGATCATGTTTCGAAAAAACCTTCACAAAATGACCTATCATGTTCGAGGTTTCATGGCTTTCGGTCCAAATGACCGATGTTATGTGCTGAATCACGGCATAGTTTGTGATGTTGTGCCCATATTATGCATGTGTGTGGACATTGGTATGGAGAACAATGTTGCAGGAGGAAGTTTTCCTTTTTGTCGCACGGAAAAGCCCTTTTCCATTTTCCGAGCGCAAAAAACGGGTCGTTTTGTGAAGTAACCACCAAAATGCCGTTTCAGAATGCTACCGTCCCATTTTCCTAAAATACTAGACCACCTTACATGGACTATCTCCCAACCGGTACATCTCAAACCTTTTCGTCCATCCCGGGTAAAAAGGACAAATGTCTGCCGAATCGGTAGGAAGTGGGTCCGGTTTGTACTACAGGTACATGATCTATCGCCCGTGATTTTTTGAAAAAATCATTTTTAGACTCGCAATATGTGGTTTCTTCAGAGATCCAATGCAAGTTCTAACGATGCCCGTCCCTATCTTCATGCACACCGGTTCGACCATAGTTAGAAATTCAGATAATTCAAAACGGGCATAATAAATTCAAAAAAAATCCGAACAATGAAAATCCTTCGCGTGGTGTCATATTATGTTACATAGTTGAAAGGAAAAATACCAGACTTGGTATATTGATCATGTTTCGAAAAAACCTTCACAAAATGACCTATCATGTTCGAGGTTTCATGGCTTTCGGTCCAAATGACCGATGTTATGTGCTGAATCACGGCATAGTTTGTGATGTTGTGCCCATATTATGCATGTGTGTGGACATTGGTATGGAGAACAATGTTGCAGGAGGAAGTTTTCCTTTTTGTCGCACGGAAAAGCCCTTTTCCATTTTCCGAGCGCAAAAAACGGGTCGTTTTGTGAAGTAACCACCAAAATGCCGTTTCAGAATGCTACCGTCCCATTTTCCTAAAATACTAGACCACCTTACATGGACTATCTCCCAACCGGTACATCTCAAACCTTTTCGTCCATCCCGGGTAAAAAGGACAAATGTCTGCCGAATCGGTAGGAAGTGGGTCCGGTTTGTACTACAGGTACATGATCTATCGCCCGTGATTTTTTGAAAAAAAATCATTTTTAGACTCGCAATATGTGGTTTCTTCAGAGATCCAATGCAAGTTCTAACGATGCTCGTCCCCTATCTTCATGCACACCGGTTCGACCATAGTTAGAAATTCAGATAATTCAAAACGGGCATAATAAATTCAAAAAAAATCCGAACAATGAAAATCCTTCGCGTGGTGTCATATTATGTTACATAGTTGAAAGGAAAAATACCAGACTTGGTATATTGATCATGTTTCGAAAAAAACCTTCACAAAATGACCTATCATGTTCGAGGTTTCATGGCTTTCGGTCCAAATGACCGATGTTATGTGCTGAATCACGGCATAGTTTGTGATGTTGTGCCCATATTATGCATGTGTGTGGACATTGGTATGGAGAACAATGTTGCAGGAGGAAGTTTTCCTTTTTGTCGCACGGAAAAGCCCTTTCCATTTTCCGAGCGCAAAAAACGGGTCGTTTTGTGAAGTAACCACCAAAATGCCGTTTCAGAATGCTACCGTCCCATTTTCCTAAAATACTAGACCACCTTACATGGACTATCTCCCAACCGGTACATCTCAAACCTTTTCGTCCATCCCGGGTAAAAAGGACAAATGTCTGCCGAATCGGTAGGAAGTGGGTCCGGTTTGTACTACAGGTACATGATCTATCGCCCGTGATTTTTTGAAAAAATCATTTTTAGACTCGCAATATGTGGTTTCTTCAGAGATCCAATGCAAGTTCTAACGATGCTCGTCCCCTATCTTCATGCACACCGGTTCGACCATAGTTAGAAATTCAGATAATTCAAAACGGGCATAATAAATTCAAAAAAAATCCGAACAATGAAAATCCTTCGCGTGGTGTCATATTATGTTACATAGTTGAAAGGAAAAATACCAGACTTGGTATATTGATCATGTTTCGAAAAAACCTTCACAAAATGACCTATCATGTTCGAGGTTTCATGGCTTTCGGTCCAAATGACCGATGTTATGTGCTGAATCACGGCATAGTTTGTGATGTTGTGCCCATATTATGCATGTGTGTGGACATTGGTATGGAGGACAATGTTGCAGGAGGAAGTTTTCCTTTTTGTCGCACGGAAAAGCCCTTTTCCATTTTCCGAGCGCAAAAAACGGGTCGTTTTGTGTAAGTAACCACCAAAATGCCGTTTCAGAATGCTACCGTCCCATTTTCCTAAAATACTAGACCACCTTACATGGACTATCTCCCAACCGGTACATCTCAAACCTTTTCGTCCATCCCGGGTAAAAAGGACAAATGTCTGCCGAATCGGCAGGAAGTGAGTCCGGTTTGTACTACAGGTACATGATCTATCGCCCGTGATTTTTTGAAAAATCATTTTTAGACTCGCAATATGTGGTTTCTTCAGAGATCCAATGCAAGTTCTAACGATGCTCGTCCCCTATCTTCATGCACACCGGTTCGACCATAGTTAGAAATTCAGATAATTCAAAACGGGCATAATAAATTCAAAAAAAATCCGAACAATGAAAATCCTTCGCGTGGTGTCATAATTTGTTACATAGTTCAAAAGGAAAAATACCAGACTTGGTATATTGATCATGTTTCAAAAAAACCTTCACAAAATGACCTATCATGTTCGAGGTTTCATGGTTTTCGGTCCAAATGACCGATGTTATGTGCTGAATCATGGCATAGTTTTGTGATGTTGTGCCCATATTATGCATGTGTGTGGACATTGGTAAGGAGAACAATGTTGCAGGAAGAATGTTTTCCTTTTTATCGCACAGAAAAAGCCCTTTTCCATTTTCCAACACTTACCCCTATTATTTAGTGTTGACTTCGTGTTTTGTCCCGGTTAAGTCCCGGTGGTTGACAATCCGGGAGAAGGTAAACACGCCGCACGAACATAATGTCGACATAAAAATGAAAATGGTTTTGGATATTATTTATTCAAATCCAATACACTTTTTTATGTTTAAAGTTTTTTCTAAATTCCAAATTGATATTAAAAAAATATAAGTTAATTCATTTTTTAATTGTAAATGGTTCATATTTTAAATGGTTACATTAATTATTTTTTAAAAACAGAAAATGGTTTTTGAATTATTTATTCAAATCCAACACTTTTTATGTTTAAAGTTTTTCTAAATTCCAAATTAATATTTCAAAATATAAGTTAATTCAATTTTAAAAAGTTACATTAATTATTTTTTTAAAAATAGAAAATGGTTTTGGATTATTTATTCAAATCCAAACACTTTTTATGTTTAAAGTTTTTCTAAATTCCAAATTAATTATCATTTAAAAAACAATACAAATTTAAACCCCAAAATAAAAAATAAGGCGGGAACAGAGAGAAAATACCTGAAATTTTTGAAAACAGGGGAATATGTCCCGGTTGGAGCCACCAACCGGGACTAAAGACCCCCTGCGTGCCAACCCTTGGTCTGCTGAAAATATGGAGTATACGTCCCGGTTGGTGGCTCCAACCGGGACGTATAACCCTTTAGTCCGGTTGGAGCCACCAACCGGGACTAAAGGTCCTTTGGTTATAACCCTTTAGCCCCTCCTCTTCTTCTTCCCTTTCCCCATCACTTCTCTGCTTCACCGACGCGCGCACAACCGCCCCCGACGCGGCAGGCTGCCCGAGCTCGCCGCCCCCGACCCGTCAGGCTGCCCAGCCCGCGCCATTCCATGCGCCAGCACCGCCGCCTCCGTCGTGCGCGCACTAGTCGTCGCCCACGACTCCGTCTTCCTCGACCACGACCCGTGCTCGCCGGCGTCGATTCGCTCAACCTCGACCTCCCGCCGCTCTCTCCGACCAACCTCACGCGCCAGGGTGAGCAAGCGAACCTTCTGGATGCCTCCTCCTTCCCCTGTCGCCTGTAGTTCATGGCCTGCGCCGTTAGATTCCTGTTCGCCGTCGTCGGCCGTCGTTGTACCACCTGCTCCGGCAACCAACAGGGCGGCGGCGCTGCCATTTTGAGTCTGCCTGGATGCGCGATCCAGCATGCCAAGTCCCGCATCCGCGCTTTCTCTCCTCCGCGCCTACCACGACGTCTGACGTGTCTCCGGCGATGCCAACGTGGCGTCTAGGTGGCACCGCGTGGCCCTGGTCCCACTAGTCAGCCTCATTAGGGCTAGCTCCTTCTCTTTGGTGACAGATGACCCTGTTTCCCCTTTTGCTTGCTTGACAGGTGCCCTGGTCCCACCAGTCATCCACTATTGGCTAGTTGTACTATGGTGCAAAAGGTTTAAAATTTGATTTAATAATTTTAGAATTTGAATAAAACTTGTAAATTCAATAACTTTTAATCTGTTTAATTCAGAAAAATACAAATAATATACCAAAATGTTCAGAAAAATGAGAACTATCTATCTATGCTATAATCATGCATTGTTCAACAACTTAAATGACAAGTTTTATTAGAACACCCTAGTAACCCTAACAGGTGATTCCGGAGTTCCTTGAGTTAGGGTTTGCGCCCCTCGGAACCCCGATTAAACTTGTCGAGCATGCTTTAGGGTTACATTCCAATGCACATTAACTTGTCATATCATCATCATTGCTTGAGCATGCATCGATGCCATGTGTTGATTGTTCCCTTTCTTTTCCGGTGATTTGGTTTTCTTCTCGGTAGAATACGATATCGAGATCGAGATCGAAGACCGAGATCAAGACCATAGAGATCGACGAAACAATATTTGACCAACTATAATCAACATCAAGGTATTTTGTTAGTATCTAGTGTTACCTATCTGCTGGATAGTTTTCCTTTTGTAGCCTTATACTCATGTTCCCCTCTCATATGCATCCGAGGTTTTCTCCGAACTAGGTTTTACACCCCTCGGAACTCCGGAATATTGATTTAGTTGATTTTAGCTAGAGTTACCTATCTACTACCACGGTTACTTTTTGTAGCTAGGTTTAGGGTTTTAGGGTTTCTCTTCATTTTTATTATTGTGTATGTATATATTAGGGTTTCTCTGAATTAGGGTTTATATCTCTCAACACCGTACTTAACTTTCTCCTTTAGCCGCTTTGACTTATTCGTTTTTTCCACCTATGCAGAAAATATGGACCCACACGTCAGAGACGAAGAAAAGGAAGAGTTGATCCAAGGTGTGATCCGTGGGGAAGATAATTTAGACGTATCAACGTTTCTGAACAACTCCGGTGAGGGTGATCCTCTTTTTTACCGGAATAGACAACTTGTTTGAGGTTGAAGGTGTTGCCTTCCGCGAGGGAGAAGGCGATGCCTTGTGTAATCGAGAAGACGACCGCTCCGGCGAGGTGCATGTAATATAATCAATTCATTAATTAATCATCTGCTATCTATATAGAAATAGTAACGACGATCTTTCTTCTTTTAGCCCTCCGGATCGAAGGAATCTACTGAAAAGAGCAGACGAGGCCCAACCAAAAAGTTGCAAGACCATGAGAGGTTCAGGATCGAAGATGTCGCTGAAGACGGCAAGCCGACGGCTCCCGAAGTTGTCGCAAACAAATTTGTGGCACAATGCGGAGTAATCGTTAGGGACTTAATCCCGATCACCATTAGAAATTGGAATAGGCCTGCTAAGATGGGATGAAGAGGGAACATGTTTATTTGTCCCTAACACGCCAAAGATTTACTGTGGAAGAGGCTCATGGTTAATTTCAAACTAACGAAGATAGAGCTGGATCCAAATGCGGAGGATCCAGTTGAGGACGCCTTACAACATGGGAGAGCCATGGAGGCTAAGGTCAGGATGCTTTGAAGAAGATGGCCCAGTGTTTCACCAACTGGAAGAAAAGATTGCACCTTGACTATGTCGTGAAAGAGAAGACTCCCGATTTCAAGAATATTCAGTTTGAGAAGATAAAACCATTCTGGGATGAGTTTGTGGAATACAAGACATCAGAAAAAGCTAAGAAAATGTCTGCAACGAATAAGCTGAATGCTGCTAACAAGAAGTATCACCATACTATGGGAAGGTGGCTACAGGGCTGGCATTCCTAAGTGGAGAGAAACTTGAGAAATGAACTGCGTGATAAAAAATCACCCCAGAGACAGACGATTGGGTAGAACGTGCAAGGAATTGGTTTTACGGGCATGGGGGCACGTTGGACTCGGAAGGGAGGTGTATATATAACATACGACATAAAGAAGACCCCTTGCCAATCGAGAGGATCAGAAAAGCAGTAAAGGCTGTTAAAGATGGGGACTTCATTCCCGATAGAGAGAATGATGAGCTCACACTCGCCCTTGGAAATAAGGAACATGATGGACGAACACGAGGCACAAGAGGCTCCCAACCATGGAGGACTGGGTTTCCCGAAGAGAGGAAGAAATATCCTGATAGAAGCCGTCAGAGGAGAAAGGACAGGGTGGAAGTTGAAGCAGATAGTCAGAAAGAGCGAATGCGTTTAATTGAAGAACGATTAAAGCAACAACAAGATGAAATTAACGCACTTAAAGAGCAAAGTACTACCGGCCCATCTCAGCAGCACACTGCATTCGATGCTACCGGCCTATCGAATAATCGAAAAAAGCAGTGTGGCTTCCACCGAGTCCCGGGTGATGACAATGGCGATGACGATGATTGCACCGACGATGGCTCCTGTTGGCTACCCAGTGGATGATATCACAGAGATGACACACTGCGAGCTACATGTCAAAGTTGTGAACATATCAATGAAGGTGGCGGTCGGCTATGCCTTACCAATTGGACCCACACCAACTTACCACTGTCGTCCGGTTCCAGAGGGCTACGCTGTTGTCGGCGTGGATGAAATCATGCCCACCTTTGAAGTTTTGGATCTTCACTACCCTGCAGGTGAAGGGGATGTGACTGTGCTGGGAGACGCAAAAAACGTCACCATTCTATGGCCGAAGGAATGTATCGTGCTTGGAAATCACACGCCAAGGCCATCTTCGCCGCCGCCTCACCCGTCTCCAGCGAGGTCGTCGCCGCCGCGGCAGCCGTCTTCGTCGCCTCACCCGGCTCCGTCGCCCACCAATCTCCGGCGCAGCCATCGCAGCCACGGCACCTAAGGGTAAAAAGCGTAAGCGTATCGCTACTGTGCGTCGTGGTAAGCGATCGCCGAAACGTAAACAAGAGCCTCTTCCAAAGTACCAAAGGTTCCTCCCAAGAGAGCTTATGACTGTGACTGAAGAGGGAGACTGCGGCGATCGTTGATGCGGAAACGACAGCGTTTTTCGCTAAGCTGAGGCAGCCGAAAGAGCCAGAGTTCCCCAGCACCAAAGAAGAAAAAGGCAAAGTGTTGAAAATGCTAAAGACTCTTCATAAACCCGAGCCAAAGCTGTCATCAGACTATGAGCGTTCTATATCTCAAGTCACATGCGGCACAAAAAAGCCTCGAAGAGGAGCAGTACAAGCGATAAAGCGAGTTGCCCAGCTCGGAGAACAAGCAAAACAGACTCGTGGCTCAAGGTGATTTCCAAACCAATGTTGGGGTCGAGCAAATATGGGCCGAAGAGCAATTATGATCCAGAGGTTAGTTGCACAATACGGAGAAGCTGCCGCTGCCTCAAGGTATGAGTATTTCCCAGTATTATCCCAGTTAGAGTTCTTCCCCGTGAGTGAAGTAGCATACAAATACCAGTACGGCAAACCTCTCGTCAAACCTGAGGAGGTAAACAATCTTCCAACAAAAATGCGAAGATTGCATAACTGGTACATGCATGCCCAAGGGCGGGGCTAACTGGACTAGTGCTGAGGGTTACAAAAAAGCATCATGGGAAGATAAGGATGACATGATATCCATTGAATTTGTGAACTATTTCAATTATTCAATCAAGACGCCTTTGGACAAATCGATCATCAGTGCTTATTGTCTGTAAGTACTAATTCTGTAATTAATTTAGTCTC
>CAJUWN010000049.1:0-29568 GCA_910589765.1 Avena atlantica
GAATATGAATCTAGGTTTCTCCTGTGGACCGGCCGACGGAGGCGTCTCTTTGAGAAAAACCACGAAATACTAGGCATTGCATGCATCTAGTGGGACGACCATATGACTGTCGCGAATGAAAAAGGGTTCTTCATCCAAACAAGTCATGTACAATCCTTTGTTAGTGTCGGTGTTGCTGAAGTCTTTGATGTTGACAAGTTCATGACCATCTTCATTGTTTCCACCATGTGGTGGTGGCGACGACGACTGGCTTTCGAGGTGGTGGCGGACAATGGAGGTGGCGCCGGTGCTCCCCGCAAGATAAATCTGGTTCTTCAGACATGTTAACGGGCCAGCCGTGGCATTCTGCAAGGGTCTTGTGTTCTTCGGCTCCCTGAGATTAAAAGGGGGGTCCATGTCGTCGCACCCTGGCAACACCCGAGCAATCCAGACGCTCATCACTAAATCATTCATTGGATTGTTGTGCATCGTGCGGTTCGCCGGTTGTAAGAGAGTGCCCTTGGCAACCGCTGTTAACTTTATGGAGTAGTACGCAAGTAGCTTCCCGAGTAAAGACATGTTGGGAATCATGAGGTGTCAGTCATCAAAGGCGCATAAAGGAGATGGAGCGGAGTAACTAATTAGTTACCTTGGTGAGGGCTTTGATCTTGGATAATGTCGAGACACGGCCGATGCCAGCGGCAGGCCTATCATCAGCATTCTCCCACGATGGTGCATTATGAAGCACCACCGCCACCGGATGCGGCATGGTATTTTTGGCGGGAGGTGCAGGGGCAGCTGGGCGACCAGGTCTTGTGGCTGTGCCGCAGTGATGGTGGCCTGATACGCCCAATTTGCATCACCTTTCTATATCATAATTTACCTCTATTCATTGATATTTGTCTTATTATGAGTTATTACTTATGGATTTTCATCTGTTTATGCATGTTTGATGATTCTTGGAGGATGGACTGCCGGAGTCTCGATTCTAATGGAAAAGAAGGCGTTTTGGTGTGATTTCGCAAAGATCAAAAAAATACCAGAAAAATAAGGAAACCTATTATTTTACTAGAAGAATGAGGGAGCCAGAAGGAGGGACAAAGAAGGGCCTTAGGGGGCCCACACCCCCTAGGCGCGGGCCCACCTGACCCGCGCCTAGGGCAGGTGTGGCCCACTTGCTTGGCCTCTGACTACGCCCCTTCGCCTATATCTTCCCTACGGAACCCTAAGCCTCGGAGAGTGACCACAGATAGATTTCCACCGCCTCTGGGGGGCGGAAAACACCGAGAGAGAAAGATCTCTCCGGCAGACAAAATTCTGCCAGGGGAATTCCTTCCCAGAGAGGGGAGACTGTCTCTATCAACACCGTCATCAATCTAGGCTTCATTGGGATCATCATCATCCACACCATCATCTCCACCAGCACCATCATCACCACTCTGTCCCGCTATAACAATTGTGTTGGGTATTGCTTTAGTTCTTAGGGGAAACTTTCCCGTATTGATTACTATTGTAGTTGATGCTTGTGAGTGGAACCATTGGACTATTGTTTATGTTCAGATTGTTAACCATTACCATATCATCTTTGATCTTGATCCATATGATGTCTTGTGAGTAGTTCGTTTAGTTCTTCAGGACATGGGAGAAGTCATGTTGTTAGTAGTGAATCTGTGATGAGTTATTATTCAATGGTTTAGTATCTAAGTTTGTGGTGCTATTCTTCTAGTGGTGTCATGTGAACGTCGACTGCATGACACTTCACCATTTATGGGCCTAGCGGGATGCATTTTGTATTTGAATACTAATTGTGGGGTTGCCGGAGTGACAGAAACCTTAACCCCCGCTAGGACACCTTTGCACAAGGGAACGTAGGATCTCAGAGTTTAAGGCTATGGTTAGATTTATATCTTAATTACTTTCCTGTAGTTATGGATTTTTGCAGGGGGTTTAATCACAAGTTTGTATTATTCCAAGTATGGTCGGTACATTAGCACAGGTTCATCCACACAACACTTACAACACCAGAGAAGAGTACTCGGCTATTTGAAGCGAAAGCACTTGACAGAATTCCCATGTGTCCTCGAGAACGTTTGGTCCTTATAAGTATTTCCAATGGCTCGTGATTTGCTAAGAAAGGATTGGGCCACTTGCTCTGTTTGTTCGTTGTCTTTAATAATTGCTCCTTGTTTTGTTGCCCTGTCAAAAAACCACTAAAAATCCGTTTGCTAAGTATTCAAGGGGATTTCCTACTCCATACCACTGTTTAGCACATTCTGCTCCTCGTTGGGATCGACACTCCTATTTATCGGAAGTACTACGATACACCCCCTATACTTGTGGTCATGAATATTATTTTCTGGCGCCGTTGCCGGGGAGTGAAGCGCTATTGAAGAGTGGAATGGTAAGGTAAATTTTTACTGTGAGTATTGCTTTTGTTACTGCTTGTTACTTTTTTTCCAATATGGATAACCCAGTTGGTTTTCTGTTTGGGAAAACTACTACCACTGCTAGGGTAGTAGATGAACCACCACCTGTTGAAATAGATCCTTTTAAGATACCTACAAGTATTGCTAATCGTGTTATGGATAATTATTATTTATGGGATGGAACTGTCCATCCTGGTGATCACTTGCTTTTTATCCATGAATTATGCGGGTTGTTTAAGTGTGCAGGTATCACAACTGACCAGGTGAAGAAGAAGTTACTCTCCATATCCTTGAAAGGGAGAGCTGAATAATGGTATAAGCTGCTGAAGAATGGATGATCCATGGAATGGGAGGAGATGGCATCTCTCTTTTATTCTAAATTTTATCCTCCCAGTGAAATTCATAAGGATAGAAATCTTATATATAACTTTTGGCCTCTTTATGGAGAGAGTACAACTCAAGCTTGGGGGAGATTGAAGTTACTAATGCTCAAATGTCCTATTCATGAACTCCCTAACAATATTATTCTCAATTACTTTTATGCTAGGCTTCCTCTTCATTATAAAGATTTACTAGATGCTTCGTGTGTTGGATCATTCACACGTATGAAGGAAGAAGCTAAATGGGATCTCTTAGACCATATTCAAGATAACACTTAAGCTTGGGAGAATGACAAAGGAATAAAGTCAGATATAAACCATGAATAAAGTTTGGTCTTGATTCCCAAAGTATTGCCAACTTTTTTAAGGACTTTGCCTCTTACATAGAAATTCCCAAGAAGAAGTGGAATAAGTACCATGCTTCGTATAAAGATAGTGTTAATCATGTTCCAATTAGAAGTACTCAAGTTTGTACTACTAATCATATTGTGCCTGAACCTCATGTTGAGAAAATTCCTTTTCCAGCTAAGGTAAAGGAGTATTCTATGATTATTAGTGCAAATAACGAAGGTATAATGAAAACTGTGGAGCCTGGTGAGCAATTGAATGTTGAACCTGTGGTAGCTATTGTGAAAGACCCTGTCACTAGAAATATAGAGGATGAGCATATTGTCTTCTATGAAGACGCTACTAATATTGTTTCTCATCCTAGTAAGGTTAGAAAAGCTTGTTTTCCTGTGCTTTCTGTTTAAAATTGGTGATCATTTCTACTATGGTTTATGTGATATTGCTGCTAGTTCTAGTGATATTCTTATGAGATTTACAGGGAAATTATGCATGAGATTGGTCCTTGTGAGGTTGAGGACATTGATGTTATTATTCACCTTGCTAACAAGGAAACCATTTGCCCCATTGGAATTGTAAGATATGTGGAGGTTCTTTGTGGCAAGATTAAGTATCCTGCTGGTTTTCTAGTGCTTAATTCAGCAGCTAGCAAAACTTGTCCTATCATTTTTCGTAGACCTTTCTTGAACACTTGTGGAGCTATTATTAATCGTAAGAAGGAAAAAGTTTTAACTAAGTTTGATGGAGATTCTTATGAGTTTAAATTTTCCAAATTTGCTAAAGATCCTTGTGAAAATGGCTTGCCTAATAAAGATTTCAGGATGGAACAACTTCCTTCTATTGATCCGGTTTATGACCTTGGACCTCTTTTGATGACTGTAAGTATGCTTATTCTGACGATAAAGTTGTTTCCAGTGACAGTTATATTTTCAACTTTATTCAAAGTGCTACTGAAAGTTATTTTGAGAGAGGGAAACATGGTTTTATGCATCTCAATGATGTTAATTTTCATCGTTTTATGTTGAAAGCTTTAAAGTTGCATCTATTTTGTCTTCCTATGCTTGTGGCTTTTTGTTTCAACAATTCATTTTCTCATGATACCCCCATGCATAGGAAGTGGGTTAGACTCAAGTGTGTTGGTTATTTTCTTCTTGATGCTCTCTTTCACTTCAAATATATATCTCCTTTGTGAGCATCTTTGGAAGTTTCAAGCCTAACTTAAAGGCAATAAAGAAAAGTACTTGTTGGGAGATAACCCAAGAGTTTTGTCAAGTCTTGGAAGTTATTAATTCATTAATAACCGCTCCTTATCCTTTTTGTTTTGGTTTTGTGTCAAGTTCAACTACTTTTGTGAAGTAGAGGAGTTGTGAAAAGTGGCTGTCCTAGGACAGATATTTGTGCTGCATTGTAAAAATTCGTGAGGAATCTCAATACTTTGGATGGAGCTGCATTTGTTTGTTCTTGTTCTCCAAGTTGTTACCCAACTTTCATCAGTTCTGCACTTTTTCATTTGAGCAACAGAAGGTCTTCGAAAAAATCAATCTTTACCTGCTGGTCTATTTTGACAGATTTCTGCCATCATTTGCATTTGCCTCTTACGGAAGCTTTTGTTTTGATGGGTTTTCAATTGAAGTTTGTACCAAAGGTTTATTGTTTTTGCTTACACTAATGTTGTCATTGAGTTTGTGCAAAGTTTTTGTATGAAGGAAATTTCCAGGAGAAAGAGGAAAGGAATCTGCAGAGTTCGTCTTTGAATAGGTAAAAGTGGTGAATACAGAAGGTTCATGAAACCCCAATATTTTTATATTTTTGATGTTTTTAATACATAAGGGAAGTTACGAGACGAAACTGAAGAGGAAACGGAGCCCGGGGTGGACAAACCCACCCAGGCGCATGCCCAACCTGGTCGCGCCTAAGGGGAGGTGTTCCCCCCTCAAACTCCGTATCCGCCTCGTTTCCGTGTCAAAACCTTCCTTATGCATTGAAACTTCGTAATATATAACCCCCCGGATCCCCCGAGGTTCGTGCATCATGTTCTCGTCATGTTTTTGTTTCAATCTATTTCTGTCAGGAAATCTTCTCAAGTTTAGAGCACCATGGCCTCCGCCAACAACAAAGGCAAGAAGACCGAGGAAGAATAACCTCAAGTCCCCAAGGAGGACGAGATTCTGGTAGGGTATGAAGGTGACATGGAGGAGGACAAGCATCCGGACACCCGCGCTACCGTCGCAAGCATTGGTTTGGTGTAGTAACCTACCAAACATAAGAGGACAACACGGATGTCTACATGAGGGAAAACTCCACGTCATATCCTCTCTCCACGCACACTTCCTCCTAGTACCCCTTGTTCTAACCGTGCAGGGAAGAAATGCTCTAATTTGGAAGAATGGAGAAAGAATAACAAGGACTGGGATCCTCGGTCCGAGTTGATCATGGGCTGCATTGAGTATAATTCGGAGTTAATTCGTACTCTGATCTTCGATATGGAGGATTTGAAGAAACTTATTAAAGGGCTTATCAAGAGAACACCACCACCACCGAAGGAGTAATTCGTCATTAGATTTGGCATCCCCTGGCTTGTTCCAAGCTTGGGGGAGTGCCGCGGTACCACCACCATTATCTTTTATCTTTTACCTTTTTAGTGGATTCATATATGTGGTAGAGAGGTTATCTTATAGTTTGGTTTGCATGTGGAAGTATCTCTCCTTTAGTTGATTATCTATGTATCCCTTGGTGTGAGTGCCTTTATTGGAATATTAATGAGAAGTCTCATCTTTTACTTTTTGCACTTCTTATTTTAGTTTGCAATCTCTATTATATGATGGATCTTCTTGATAAGTATTGGCACCACCTTGGGATCATCAAGTGTATCTAAATTGGTTTTGGCATACCGAGTTCTAGTCAGTAGCATTACTATGAAAGAGAAAAAGAAACAAAAAGGGGTTTACAGGTATTTTGTATCATTTGATTTCTTTATTTTTGGCTCATAAGCTTAGTATTCTTTATTTAAGATCCTTTTGTGTCTTCAAGGAAGATTGCATGTTTGGCTTTATTACTTGTATGTTTTCTTGTTTCTTTCAACTCTCTTTCTTGCTACCCAGGCTTGCTAACCACAAACCTGTTTTGAAAATTCTTTTGAACCAAAACTTTTGCCACTAGTGTCCACCATATCTACATAGTAGCTTTTGCTATTCCAAGCAAATTATCAAGCTTCATTTACCTTTCGAATTAAAAAGTATTTAGTTATGTGAAAAATAATTAGTAAAACTCTCACGAACTTGACGGCACACCTTATTTACCTTCCCCTAATAGACTTGGACCATTGTGAACATCGAAGTTGTATATGCTTGCATCTATAAGTTGGAATTAGCAGAACCGTGTTGTCACGGGGAACGCTGTCAACATTGCACTTGTACTCTGTAGATAGTTGATATCGTGCTATTTTTTCTATGGATGTCAACGGTATGAAATAAAGAGGGAACTTGTAAGTCCATGGAGTTTGTATCCAGTGTTAGAGAAACGCCTGGGCCGCTAGCCTAATCCATGCTTAATCATGGTGGAAACTTGCAGCATCACCATAGTGAGTCATCTATGAAGCTTCCTCAATAAAAAGCTATGCACATAGTAAATAAAAGATTGCTGAGATGCTCATTGTCTGCTTTCCTTGTCATTTTGGTTATGGGAAAACTCCTGTACCTTGTGTGAGGGGTACCAAGTTGGCGGTTCTCAATGATATGCAAATACTTACAATGACAAGAACTTACCTATGACCAAAGTTGAGTAGCATGAGTAGTGGCCCTCATATTCAAGGGACATGAGATATCCAACTTATATTTCATCAAGCATATACTCCATTTTTGTTCATTTTAACCTTAATCATCTCAAGATGCTTATGATAGGGGCAATGAGGGCTCAAAGCTAGTAAGTACCATAATCTTTTGGAAGCTCTTTATGACTTGTAATCCCTGCTTCCCTCTATAAAGGGACCTTTCTCCCACTTCCAAGTTGAGTCAGTAAACCTACTTCCTCTCTTTCTCTAGCAAGCATTTGAGTTGTTGTGTTTCAAGCATTCATATGGTGATTTATTCAATCATGTTCCTTATCTTCCTTGTTTGCACAAAACTCTTATCTATCTAGTATTACTTTGAAAGCCTTCACTTGTGAAAAACCTTTTTGAGCAAAAGAGTGCTCCTGTTTTGAAACTTCTACAAAAAGCTTTTGTGAAACTGTTTGCCAGGTGTTCTCTGACCAAGAACAAGTTTGCCAATTCCAATTATGATTTATCTTTATGCATATCTATTGTGACTACTGTAGTTGGTTGCAAGCTAAGTTATATAATGGTGAGTTGCTTTCTTCTATGAGTTGTGAAATGGTAAGTGTGATGCTTCTTGTTCGTATTCTTTTATTGACACTTCACTCCATAAACCTGTGGACATGTTTATTGAGCTCAATATTCGCTTGGGGACAAGCGAAGTCTAAGCTTGGGGGAGTTGATACGCCCAATTTGCATCACCTCTCTATATCATAATTTACCTCTATTCATTGATATTTGTCTTATTATGATGTATTACTTATGGCTTTTCATCTATTTATGCATGTTGGATGATTCTTGGAGGATGGACTGCCGGAGTCTCGATTCTGATGGAAAAGAAGGCGTTTCGGTGCGATTTCGCAAAGATCATAAAAAATACCAAAAAAATATGGAAACATATTATTTTACCAAAAGAATGAGGGAGCCAGAAGGAGGGACGAAGAAGGGCCTCAGGGGGCCCACAACCCCCTAGGCGCGGGCCCACCTGACCCCGCAACTAGGGCATGTGTGGCCCACCTGCCCGGCCTCCGACTCCGCCCCTTCGCCTATATCTTCCCTATGGAACCCTAAGCCTCGGAGAGCGCCCACAGATAGATTTCCGCCGCTTCTGGGGGCGGAAAACACCGAGAGAGAAAGATCTCTCCAGCAGACAGATTTCTGCCATGGGAATTCCTTCCCAGAGAGGGGAGACCGTCGCCATCAACACCATCATCAAGCTAGGCTTCATCGGGATCATCATCCACACCATCCTCTCCAATAGAACCATCATCACCACTCCGTCCTGCTGTAACAATTGTGTTGGATATTGCTTTAGTTTATAGAGGAAACTTCCCCGGTGTTGATTACTATTGTAGTTGATGCTTGTGAGTGGAACCATTGGATTATTGTTAATGTTCAGATTGTTATCCATTACCATATCATCTTTGATCTTTATCCATATGATGTCTTGTGAGTAGTTCGTTTAGTTCTTGAGGACATGGGAGAAGTCATGTTGTTAGTAGTGAATCTGTGATGAGTTATTATTCAATGGTTTAGTATTTAAGTTGTGGTGCTATTTTTCTAGTGGTGTCATGTGAACATCCACTACATGACACTTCACCATTTATGGACATAGGGGGATGCATTGTATATTTGTCTACTAATTGTGGGGTTGCTAGAGTGACAGAAACCTTAACCCCCGTTAGGACACCTTTGCACAAGGGAACGTAGGATCTCAGAGTTTTAAGGCTGTGGTTAGATTTATATCTTAATTACTTTCCTGTAGTTACGTATGTTTGCAGGGGTTTAATCACAAGTTTGTATTATTCCAAATATGGTCGGTACATTAGCACAGGTTCATCCACACAACACTTACAACACCAGAGAAGAGTACTCAACTATTTGAAGCGAAAGCACTTGAAAAAATTCCCATTTGTCCTCGAGAACGTTTGGTCCTTATAAGTATTTCCAACGGCATGTACTTTGCTAAGAAAGGATTGGGCCACTTGCTCCGTTTGTTTGTTGTCTTTACTACTTGCTCCTTGTTTTCTTGCCATGTCAGAAAACCACTAAAAATCCGTTTGCTAAGTATTCACAGGGATTTCCTGCTCCATACCACTGTGCAGCACCTTCTACTCCTCGTTGGGATCGACACTCCTATTTATCAAAAGTACTATGATACACCCCCTATACTTGTGGGTCATCATGGCCTGCAGGGTCACCAAGTCTAGCGACGCGTTTGATGCTCCACTTGCTGCCATTGAAGCTGGGTAGCTGTATTGGCCCGTGTCGACCTGCCACATTCCAAGCAGCTAGCGCCTCGAACAACCCAGGGGGATGATCATGCGGAGCTTCTCTTCCACTAACTTGTCCATTATTTTCTTGTCCACTTTTTATTCTAATGTCTTCACCTTGAACTTCAACTCTTCAACCTCGGCTTTATCTTGATCCACCGATTGTTTCTTCCTCTCCCTTCTCTTCTTTGCATCCTGTTTGTAGTACTCGACAAAATTCATGCTTGTACCGAAGCCGGACACACGGCCAGCTGAGGACGGCATCAATTTCTTGTCCCACTTATTGTAAGCGTTCGTCGCCCTGTTGAAAACCGTGTCCCACGGTTCCGTTGTCGAATCTTGGGACGATGAGTCACCAGTAGCGTTCAATTCCTTCTCCTAGAGAGACAAGGAGAGGTGAACCCATGCATTTAGATTCTTGGTTCATTATTTTAATTAGAACTCTTGAGAGATATGAGGTAAATTCCTTACCAGCTCGTCCTCAAAGTCATTCACCTCCGGATCATCGGTGATGAACTCCCCTGTATTTGGGTCCAGGCAGTAGCGGACCTGGACAAAGTTCCTTAGCTTCAGGTCCATGATCTTATGCCATGGGTTGTCTTTACCCAGGCATTCAAGCTCGACGTCCTCCTTGCATACTATTTCCCCACGCAATCCATGCTTTAGAGTCAGCGGTATCTCACTCCGCTTTGAATATCTTGAACTCTTCTTCGTCGAGCATCGGATTTTTCCTACTTATAAGCTTCCAGCTTTTTCACTTTTGTCAATGCTGTTCTTTACCCCGGTTTTCCAGCTACTCAAGGCGTTGCTCATCTTTGTCAATGCTAGTTTGTTCACCGGGTTCTTTCTCTCTAGGTTTTTGAACTGCTCTAGGAATGTGTATCATTTGTGAAGCTTCTTAAGGAGGTTATCGACCAAAGCCTGATTGGCAAAAACTTCGGATGTTCTTCGTGTTGATCGACATGCTTTCCCGAACGATTCACCCGAGTTGCATGACGTACCCTTTGGCAATCGAGGCGGGCGCGATGGGTAGGTCACTTTGTGTGACCTCAGTGAACTCATCACAGATGTTGGTGAGAAGTTGCGGCTTCCGATCCTTATTCCCCTTCTTCTTCTTCATCTTCTTCTTATTATTATTTATAGTAGCCCGGATGCCATTACCACCATCCGTGCGCTCGCCGCAATCGGTGGCAGTGTCTCCCTCCTCGCTGCGTTCACTAGATTCGTCGTACTCGTCATTGTCCCCCGCGTAATCTAGATCTCCCTCGTTGCCCCTAGCACCTCTAACGATGGTCGCTGGTGGTGGTGTCATTCTCATCTCCTCCTCCGCAACCTCATGCTCTTGGGATGCCCCCAGAACGACTTGTTGGCCTCTCGGGCCTGATCTTCGATGCTCATGTGCTTAGAAGGGATGGCCTTGTCGTTGCCCGACATGTGTGCACTTGATAAAAAAAGAGTGAAAAAGTTAGCACAAATATCGACCGAAAAAATCGGCATGACCTTTGCTAATTTTTGGACCTACGAGTGCCCATTTGTCAACCGAAACGGAAGTGAATCTACACTTCGGGAGAAATGGGCAACTCAATTAAAATCCCTACAAGAAAAAATAGCCCCATCCCCAATGACAACCCCATTGACCCCGTACATCATTCACACACAAAAGAAAATAGCACCATCCATCATCGTCGCCTCCGCTTCCATCATCCATCATTAATCATTCTCACAGCAGTATATAACAGATAATCATTCACACAGCAGTAACAGATACATAACTAGAGACGTATATTCATAGTCGAAGCACAACATGCATAATTAGTGGTGAACAGTAACAACACCATTTCATTCACAGTAGCGGCACCATTTCACAACACTACATCATTCACAATAGCAGCACCATTTCATAGCATGCATACTACTTTTCAAGTTTAGTTAAATAGGAAAAATAGGTGACCATGCTGATTGATCTCCAAAGTTATAGCAGCAGATAAAGGAACCAAGGCACTACTCTGCTTCAAAAATTTCTAGAAGATATTTTGCTTCAAATAACATGAGACTACTCTATAAATATTCTGCAAATATTTCTAGAAATTAATCTCCAAAGCTACAGTAGCAGAATAGGTACAAAGGAACACGCAACACAGAAACTTATACTTTTCATGTATTGATTTGTAGCAATTATTTTATTGTACTTATTTGTACTTAATTAGTTAACTAAATTGAAATGTTTATTTTTGGGTAAATGGGGTAAATTGGAAGCTTGATCTAGGTTTTTCCTGCACAAACCTGGGAACTAGGAAGGCATTATTGAAAACAATTATGATAGTTGGGGTCATTTTTTATAGAGGTAAACTAATGTTCATTTTTTATTGAAAACAATTATGATAGTCGAGACATTGAGTTGACAAGTCTGGATTAACATTGTACTTTGCTTGGAATCAACTCATTAAGAGGTTTAGTTAAAATAATATCTACATCAAATGAAATAAGACCTGGTTTACTAAACAATGTATAAGAAAAGAAAAAACTAAACCCTAGATTGGTCATTGTGCTTTGTTTTCGAGGAATGCATGGGTTCTAGATTGGTCATTGTGCTTTGTTTTATTCTCTAGATAGTCCTCTGTGATTTAAGTCCATGGTCAATGGCACTAGTTAGGTTTACACGGTTATGTCAATATTGACTTGCTCTTGTTGTATACACTTGAATTTTCTTCTCTTTATCTGCCACCTTAATATGATCTCTACTCATATGCTTCCCTGGAATCCATCTTGCCATTTGACTTATGCTAACATCCTTGAGAATATCAAGGAATTGTACTCTCATGTTCTGTTACAATTCCTCTGGTATTGATTGTACTCTCATGTTATGCCCATATTACCATGTGCACAATTAGGAAACTTTCGGATCTGCTGTTTATGTCAATTCTACAATAGAAAACTTCCCTAGAATGTTTATGTTGAAGCTTATTGTTTTTATCATAATTTCTGTAGTTGTGTCCTAGACTCGTGAATGTGATGAAAGAATCTAGTAGTCTATTCTCTCGAACAATATGCATTGATTTGATTTTGCTCAGGTCTTGTGGTGCTGGTTGTGCCCTCTAGTGCTGGTATTAGGGTGGTGGTGCCCTTTGGTGGTTTTGTGGTAGTGGTGCTGTCAACGACAGCTGGTGCCTGGCACCCATGTCACTTTATTCACTAGTAAGATCTCTCTCCTCTTCCTCCATATATTGTTGCTAAAAAACGTATATTTTCTCTTGCTGAATGTTGGGGTGCCATTAGATTGCATTACATGTGGCATTAGAACAAGTGACAAATCAAGCAGAACAAGTAGAACAACGAAGCAGAACAAGCATAAAAGCGAGGTGGCTTCGGGCGGCGGCGTGCACACTAGGGTTCCTCCGTTGGTGCTGCCCTTCTCCTCCTTAAGCGTGGCGACAGCTGGCTCCCTCCCTCATAGGCACCGACGACGGGCCCCCTCCTCCTCTGGTGCGGTGGGCGTGCGCGAATGTGGGCGGCGCTATGGTTCATCGGCCAGCACTAGGGTTCTGGGGCATGGGGAAAGGTAGATTTGGGGAAAGGTTGGAAGTGGGGGAATGGGAAGGCCAAACCGTCCATTTGGCTAAGTGTGAAAATTTTGTGGCGCATTCCTACAATATGAGCCACATAATTTCCAACTTCTGTGCCGCATACTGTAGGAATGCGCCATAGAATATGCGCGCTTGGTCCAAAAACAGCACGACGTTGTAGTTTACATCAAACAATCACCTAGCTGTTGGGGATATGCTATATGGGTATCCTCATAGCATGTCCTCTATCCGGATAACCTGGCTGGCCCACAGTTGGTAGCATGGCCCATGGCCTGCTGGGTGGCCCAGTTAGATGGATCCAGAAGGGAGGCCCATGCCGGATAAAGGAAGTCTACGGAGGAGTCACCGACGTACCCGGAGCCTTGGAGTGCAAGACACGCTAGACTAGTTTTAAGCAATGTAGGACTCTATAACCTGTCCGGCTAGGACTTTTCCCTGTAACCCTAGGACCTGGCGACTATATAAGTCGGGACTATGGGAGCCTTTCGGGCACGATAACTTGGACTTTCTAGTCACCTCGCACAACGAACGAATCCCTGTAACTCGGCGTATTGCCCTTATAGTGATTTATAGCAGGAGTAGGATTCTGCCATCGTTGTGGGATCTGAACCTGGGTAAGCTGTGTTACCTCGTACCCGCCAACCGTCCGCCTTCCCCCACGTCTCTAAACACGCACTGTGAGGACCCCTCCATGACGTACTCATCGGCAATACCACGACAATTGGCGCCCACCATGGAGCAAGAGGCGCTTCAGGCTCTTCAGCGGGCGAGGACCAAGATCTTCGCGGGAATCGGCGAAACGTTAGACATCGGTTGTGTTTGCTTCTCCGGCAACGTTCCAACCGTTCCTCCTGACGAGTTTTAGATCCCGGCGAAGACGAACCCTATGCGGTGCTCGATCGTCCCCATCGGAGATATCCATCTCTTCATCGGCAAAACCGACTCGGTTACTAGTTCCCTGGGAGTCGAAGGAGCATCAAGACCCGCACAAACCTCCTACGGGCAGGATACGTTCGCGGAAGGATTGATGTCGGATATCTCCTCGGAGTTTGCCGGCAAATATCAGAAAAATTCAAGGCCCACCCAAACCTCCCCTGTGTAGGATATAACGGTGGAAGATCACTGCAAGTCCGTCAGCTTCGTCTGTGCGTCTGGACAACAGAGATCCAAGTTCGTCGACGTGGTTAACATCTGCGATCTGGCGCATTGCATTTAGAGAGATGGTGAAAACCCACACGATTACCTCGCCAGGTGGCTCCGTATACGGGCCGATCTGGCGCATTACCCCAACGATGATGCTATGTATCACTTGGTGGAAGGACTGGACCAAGGTACGCTTCTCCGGCATTCTCTAAGGCGGTAGCAGGCTTCGAGTCGCCTCACCTTCGAAAGCATGGTGAACATTGTCAACAACTAGGCGGAGGCCGAAGAGGCGGCTCAGACAGCTCTTGCGCTCATTGATGGAGCCCCTCTGATTCAGCCACCACCACCACCGCCTCCTGTTGCCATCACCGCAGCTGCGCCACCACCTCCAGTCATCATCGCTGCTGTTTCACCTCCACCCCCCGTCATCGAGGAATCCCCGACACCCTTCGACTCTGTAATTGACGCGCTCTACACCGACTTTAGTGCAGATTCGGAGGATATAGATTTCATCCCAGAGGAGCTAGACTCTGCCATGCAGGAGATGGAGGAGGAGTACACGCGTGATGAGCAGACCAACAAAGCCGTCACGTCTCGAGAGGTGTTCGTCACCATTGGGAAGGCGATGGATGAAGATCAACCTGGAAGAGCTCTGCCTACAGCGCTGGACATGGGGAAGGGACCACCTATTGCTGCCTACAACGATCGTGCCAAGGACATGCCCCTCCGCCTAACCCAATGCAATAGCCGCAGGAACTCGGCACCGGACCGAGCAACAACAACACCACAAACCCGCCGCCTCTGGCATCTACGTCAGCTGCTGCCCAAGTTACTCCAGCTGATAGAGTGATGTACGACAACCTCCTCGTCGAGCCTATGACCGTGGCTCATATTCGCAATGTAGTCCATCTTGATGACAAGCGCCAGCGGCTGCTGGAGGAAGCGCAGGCCATCGCAGAGCAAGACGCAAAGCTAAATCGAGATCTGACCAACGCACAGAAGTCAATAGAGAAAGCTAGAGCAATGGAGGCCGAGTACAATACTCTGCAGCAGCAGCAGAAGGCCAAGAAAGCTCCGCCTCGCGTCATCAACAATCCTGGTGTGCGGCGAAACGTAGGATGGGCTCCCCCGAAGCCAGCACAAGCCAAGCCATACATTGACAGCGAAGGCAGGCAGGTGATCACTACAAGAATTGTGCTGATTTATGACCTTTTGTTAGTGACCCTAGATGAAATCGTCATAAATCTATGACGATTTTACACAAAATTATCATAAATCATTTAGAAAGGCCAAAAGTCCCCAAAATTATGACGATTTCGAAAAAATCGTCGTAACTTTCTTATAAGAAATCGTCATAAAGCGGACGCAAAAACATAGGACCTTATTTGTAAGGATTATGACGATTTTATATCATCGTAACTTTTAATTAGTGAAATATTTAAATGACATGGCAGCCACATCACGTGTTACGCTTGCGTGTCAATTATTTCTCACATATGGCAAAAAACTGGGCATTGGGGACTCGAACCCACAACCCACAGAATCTCTATCGTTGGTGATACTAAGAAACTGGACACAAGACAGGTTGTGATTTATATCTGCACTTGACCTTTTATTTAGTAGGTGTCTGTATTGGTAAATACAAAAATAAAAATAAGTGGAGAGGAGATTCGAATAGGGTACCATGCGGGGGTCGAACTCGCGACCATCGTACAGTATGGAGCACTGGGAACCAATACGCCAACAGTTGTTTGTTCTCTCAACAACGTTCTCGTACTTTATTATACTAAGTTTTGTCTATTGGACCTTGGCCTCGCCTGGTTATTTGGATCAGCCCACGAAGTATACAAGGCCTCTCATACTTTATTATACTAAGTTTTGTCTATTGGATCTTGGCCTCGCCTGGTTTTTTTGCTCAGCCCACGAAGTAGACAAGGCCTCGCCTGGGCCGGCTAGAAATTGCCTTGCGGTGGACTACAAGCGGGCCGACCAGGCTGGTCCGATAGGTTTTTTTTCTTCTTTTCATTTTTCTTTTTCTTAATTAATTCTTGTGTATCTTTTTCGTAAGAAGTCTAAAATAATTCATTTTTGGCTCTAAATTTTTATAAAATTTAGTAGATCAACTTAGAGTGTTAATTATAAATACTTTGACTATTCGAAAATAGTATATGTACTAATCCCATATTAGTCCATAGTAGGGATAATATCATATTTTCTTAGCAAAAAAAGGAAAATATGATATTTCAAAATAAGATTTTGAAACTAGGGTTTTGAATTCAACATTTTGGATGATTGCAAAGGATGGTTCTTATGCCCATTTTGGGTTTAACTAGGTTTTACATAATTCGGACCGTTTTTGAGATTCTTTTGCCCGTTTCAAACTATGGTCAAAACGACGGGCACATAGGTTCTTAGCTAGGGGCTAAGCCTCGCTAAACTTGCATTGGATCTCTGATGAAACATCATATTGTGAGTCTAAAAATGATTTTTGCCAAAAATCACGAGTTTTAAATCATATACCTGTAGTTCAAACCGGACCCACTTTCTATCGATTTGGCAGGAATTTGTCTTTTTCGCCAGGGGTGAACTGAAAGGTTTGAGATACCCCGGTAGGACATTGTCCATGTAAGGTGGTCTAATATTTTTACAAAATGTATGGGTACTATTCTAAAACTGTCATTTGGTGGTTGCTTCACAAAACGCCCCGTTTTTTACGCTCGGAAAATGGAAAATGGTTTTTCCGTGCGTCGAAAAGGAAGACTTCCTCCTGCAACATTGTTCTCCATGACATGATACATATTTGTGGACAATATGGGCACATTACCACAAACTATGCCCCGGTTCTGGCCATAACATTGGTCATTTGACCCGAAAGCCACGAAACCTCGAACATGATAGGTCATTTTGTGAAGGTTTTCCTTGAGACATACTCAATTTACCAAGTTTGGTATTTTTCCTTGCAATTATGTCACATAATAAGACACCACGCGAAGGATTTGCGTTGATCGGACCGTTTTTTATTTTTTTATGCCTGTTTCAAACTATGATCAAAACGGCGGGCATGAAGGTTCTTAGCTCAGGGACGAGCCTCGCTAAACTTGCATTAGATCTCTAAAGAAATAGCATATTGCGAGTCTAAAACATATTTTTTCAAAAAATAATGCGCATCGGATCATGTACCTGTAGTTCAAACCGGACCCACTTCCTGCCGATTCGGCAGGAATTTATCTTTTTCGTCAGGGGTGTACGGAAAGGTTTGAGATACCCCGGTTGGGACATTGTCCATGTAAGGTGGTATAATATTTTAACAAAATGTAGGGGTACCATTCTAAAACTGTTATTTGGTGGTTGCTTCATAAAACGCCCCGTTTTTTGCGCTCGGAAAATGGAAAATGGTTTTTCCGTGCGTCGAAAAGGAAAACTTCCTCCTGCAACATTGTTCTCCATGCCATGATACATATGTGTGCACAATATGGGCACATTATCACAAACTATGCCCTGATTCTAGCCATAACATTGGTCATTTGACCCGAAAGCCACGAAACCTCGAACATGATAGGTCATTTTGTGAAGGCTTTTTTGAGACATACTCAATTTACCAAGTTTGGTATTTTTTCTTGCAATTATGTCACATAATAAGACACCACGCGAAGGATTTGCGTTGATCGGACCATTTTTTATTTTTTATGCCCGTTTCAAACTATGGTCAAAACGGCGAGCAAGAAGGTTCTTAGCTCAGGGCCGAGCTTCTCTAAACTTGCATTAGATCTCTAAAGAAATAGAATATTGCGAGTCTAAAACACATTTTTTCAAAAAATAATGGGCATCGGATCATGTACTTGTAGTTCAAACCGGACCCACTTCCTACCGATTCGGTAGGAATTTGTCTTTTTTTGCCAGGGGTGTACGGAAAGGTTTGAGATACCCCGGTTGGGACATTGTCCATGTAAGGTGGTCTAATATTTTTAAAAAATGTAGGGGTACCATTCTAAAACTTTCATTTGGTGGTTGCTTCACAAAACGCCCGTTTTTTGCGCTTGAAAAATGGAAAATAGTTTTTCCGTGCGTCGAAAAGGAAAACTTCCTCCTGCCACATTGTTCTCCATGCCATGATACATATGAGTGCACAATATGGGCACATTATCACAAACTATGCCCTGATTCTAGCCATAACATTGGTCATTTGACCCGAAAGCCACGAAACCTCGAACATGATAGGTCATTTTGTGAATGGTTTTTTGAGACATACTCAATTTACCAAGTTTGGTATTTTTCCTTGCAATTATGTCACATAATAAGGCACCACGCGAAGGATTTGCGTTGATCGGACCGTTTTTATTTTTTTATGCCTATTTCAAACTATGGTCAAAACGGCGGGCATGAAGGTTCTTAGCTCAGGGCCGAGCCTCGCTAAACTTGCATTGGATCTCTGAAGAAGCATGATATTGTGAGTCTAAAACTCATTTTTTTTAAAAATAATGGGCATCGGATAATGTACCTGTAGTTCAAATCGGACCCACTTCCTACCGATTCGGCAGGAATTTGTCTTTTTCGCCAGGGATGGAAGGAAAGGTTTGAGAGATCCCGGTTGGCACATTTGTCCATTTAAGGTGGCCTATTATTTTGTAAAATGGGATGGTATAATTTTGAATCTTCCATTTGGTGGTTGCTTCAAAAAATGGGTCGTTTTTTGCGCTCGGAAAATGGAAAATGGTTTTTTTCGTGCGACGAAATGGAAAACTTCCTCCTGCAACATTGTTCGCCATCGCATAATGCACATGTGTGCACAATACGGGTGCAAACATTGGTTTTGTGCTTTTGTGAGATGACAATATGAATAGAGTTATCCAACCCTCACTCATGGAAACCCTCCTCCAGCCAATCAGATACAAGAAATGTACTATCCATGGATCACCCTGCCCAAGCGAATCTCAGCCATCAATACAGCTTGATCCAACGCTCCAGAAATCACCTCTGCTGCCCCACACGAAAATGTGGCGCCGAATTCTTTCGATTTTGGCCGCGAAAGACTAAAATTTGGCCCCAAAAATTGGTCTAGGTCAGACAGCATCCGATCCAAGCCGACCCATCCATCGCTCAGTCTCCTCCACTCGTCTCCTCTCACCTACCCTCGAGCGCCACCTCCACCCAAACACGATATCCCCTCCCACGATCCAGAACGCCGACTACCCATCCGCATCACCTCCGGTGCCCCTCCTTCCGTCCACACCACCTTCGTCAACACACCCTCCTTGCCGCCCCTCTCCATTCAAACCCGGTATTCAAGCGCCTCAACGTTCTCCCCTCCCTCCCCCAGGATCCAGATCTCCCCTCCTAGGCTCCAGATCGACGGCCACCCGCCGGCACCAACTCCAGTGCCCCTCCTCCCATCCCCCACACCCCCCTCTCTATTCAAGCCCGGTCCAGAGCCATCACTACACCTCTGCCCATCCTACCACGATCTAGATCCCCAGACAGCGCTGCGCGTGAACCCTAGCAGGGCTCCTACATGTTTCCATCAAGGGAGAATGGCTTCTCGCGTTCCCCCGACCTCCCACTATGTGGCATGACATCCGGGAGAAGGGCGGCCAGTTCTTCCAGATGCGCCTGAACGCCGACGACAGTGTGGTAGCGGTGGTGCTCGCAGGGAGAAGCCGTGCCTTCTACTCCGAGACGAACCTGCAGGCATCATTGGAGATCTTCAAGGGCGACATCAACGACCTCGTCAAGCAGATGGAGCGCTACAGCAATCCCATCATCATCGCCGTCGTCGGGTTTGCCATCACCGCGGGGTTCAAGGTCTCCCTCACCTACGACATAATCGTTACTGGAAGCTCCGCCAGGTTCCTCGACATCCATGCCAAGTGAGCTCTCCCCACACATTTCTGCATCATATACTACACCGTCCATTGTGGATTGTGTACTGATACAATGCTTCTTTCCTTCCAAGGTCGTGGGAGCCATGCCAATCAAATGCCATTTAGATTGAACTGTCTAGTTTATTGGAAACATGAGGGCACATGTTTTCTATTACTATTGTCCTTAGTTCTTGTACAGGTGTCTCTAGCACCAGTTTTTATTCATAAGAGAAGGCTAAGATCTTGGTTTGTTAGTTATCTTTTTGCCATTTAGAATGTTTCCTTTCTGCCTGTTTGGTTTGTAAACCAACTGCCAGTGATATTTCTTGTGCACTGTGTTTGTAAACCAACAGTTAAGATTTATAGATATTACTGCACATTTGCTCTAATTCTCACAGGCATGCTTTAAAATGAAAACTCATGTTTGTTCTACTGATAAGTGATCGTCGTTTTGTGGAATATTTGACTATGTACTTGCGATGGTTAATACATGTTATTCTGTAACTTGAGATATTTGACTATCTACTTGCGATTGAATTATTCATGTCCAGATATTTAAATATGCAACATTCCTGTAGCATTTTGGTCATGAATCTTTTTACTTGAAATGAAATGACCTGTAGCATTCCTATCCGATTGCTTGAAAAGTTTAGAGTATATGCTTCTTTTTGTTTGCACAATGTGTATTATCTTGCTAAATTACTGATACACTGAGTTACACATGGAACAACATGGTTGTGTATAATGCTGCTTTTGACTTCTACTGATAAGATTCATGTGCTCAAATAACAAATGCCTTATGTCAACCTTATTTACCTAACTGTCTCTTAAATGTTTCTAATTCATTCATTCAAATGCTACTGAGTTAGTCCCTTCCACTATGCTTCCTAGTACACACTATTCATATCTGGTACATGTACTGTATGTCAGGCCTAAGCTTCTCTTAACACTCTTGTGCAACGCTCCTGTTTACTGGACAGTGTTATTTGCCTACCATCCCTGAATTCTATCATGTTTATATCTAATTATTCTTGATTAGAACACTTAGTTCAGCCATGACTCATAGCTTCTAACTTGCTATTGTTTCTTACGAGTTTATTACTATGTGATGCAAAACAGTCGCTCAGTACGAATTCACTGTGTTTGATCCCCGAGCACAGAGCGAGGGACAAGTGAACGAAGAAGAAGCGGAAGACCATGAACATGGACGATAGATCTGGTCCATGGGAACGCTCGTCTTCGAGTACTATGTTGAGACCCTCAAGCTCTACCTCAAGCTCTACTAGGAGGTGTTCCCCTCTCTCCTAGTATTCCCCTCTTCTCCCTGTCTACTCTGTGCTAACCTTGATGCTACACGTGAGCTAATTTTGCATAGATTGTCTACGCATGTGAGATGAGAGGAAGGTAGAGGGTATGGTATTGGTCTGTATACATCCTAGGATTCCCAAGTATGCATCCTTAGTGTGGAATTCCCATGTTTATTGTGACAGTGAAAAAAGAACTAACTCAAATAAAATTGTCCTTAATATTGCTACTTGAAAAATCTAAATAATGGTGGCTGTGAAATGGCCTGGTTAGCAAATACTGTAAAAGGAGGCCTTTCTTCATTATGCTACGATTCTGCTAACTAGCGTCAGCTATTAAATCTATAGTAGCATGAGCAAAAGATCTCTGAAAATATCTTGTGTACCTAGTAAAAGCAATAAGAGAAACAGGGCAAGGAAGAAAGACTTGTATCACTACTTACTGCCTGAAATGCATTTTGTGCACTTGGATAATGCAAGGCTGCAGTTAGACAAAAAGCAAACCTGACTAGCTACATTTATGCAAAGCCATATAAATATTGTTTGCATGTTGGAAAGATTTTATTTGAAATTCTATAGTTCTTTATTTTCACTTTAAGTAGATGTGCTTTGCTTACAATACAAGCCTTTTTATTTTTGTTCACTTTAAGTAGATGCTTTAAGGAGGACCAGTGGCGAGGTGTTGGGCGATCAGGAGCACGTAGGGCGGCGATGCGTTTGCTGAGGAGACCCTAGGCGGCGTGATGGGCAATGCGCTAGCCTTCTTCCCTTGTCGGGGCAACGAGAGCATGGGTGACGTGCTGGCCTTTTCCCCTGGCCAACGCTGGGCGAGGAGACCATGGGCGGCGCACTGGCCTTCTCCCTGGACCAGCGCTGGGAGAGGAAACCTTGGGCGATGGTATGTGTCATTACTCTATAGAGATTTATCTCAATTCTGCTTATATTGATTCTTGTGTACAGTCTACTGTTGTTAATTCACTTAATTCATAGCTTTGCCTCAACTATTGATCACTGTGTATTGGTGTGTGCATTCACCTAGTTAGCTGCTCCAGGTTTAGGCATCATAGCTTGGTCACATGTAAAAGAATAAACCCATGGAATAATTTGCCTTTGGTGGTCGTTATCATGCAGGATGGTTGAATGCTGACAAAGGCTTTGTTCTTCGACCAGTGGTGGTATGTGACCAGCTGCTGGGACGTGGTGCCGGAGGGAGTGGTGCACACTGGGAGTAGTCAGGCATGTTTCCTTGGCATTGGTGGAGAGGGAGGTTCTGATGATGCTTCAACTGATGATCAATTATTCCTACTGTAGGGATATGGTCCTAGGGATCTCCATTTTGGGCTTCATTCTGTTGTAGCCTCTTTCTTGAAGACCATTTTGTGTAATATTTTGATAGCGCAGTTATTATTGTATGTATGGGATTTGAACCGAAATATTATAATAGACTTATGGTTGTTATCAAAAGGATTTCATGTATTTCTTTGGTTTTGACTAAATTATGTGTGGTTTAATTGCTGTCAGATTGTGGTGAAATAAACCTGACAAGTGGACCAGTAGAAAAAGGAATATCATTTTATTGAATAATCTGACAATTGGACCCATCTGGCTGGTAGGAATAACCCATGAAGAAATGGGCCTTAGATAGGCCAACGCCTGGAATAGAAAAAGGCTCGAAAAAGGCTAAGGCCCAAAATTGAAATGGACCATAAAAGCCTAAGACATAGTAAATACAAGGCTGGAATTATTGGCTCAGCCCATATGACCAACTAAATGGACCGGGCTTATTTTGCACCATTACGATTTTATTTCGTCACAATTTTGCCACGTAGGACAAGCCACGTAGGATCTGACGTGGTCGGGCTAGACTGCCTATGACGATATTGGATCGTCATAACGGTTATGACGATCCAATATCATCATAGACAATTATGACGATTTTACCAATAACGTCGTTATAGTTCATTTGCGACGCCCAGCTTTCGACGATCTCAAAATCGTCATAAACAGACTACTATGACGATTTTGTGATGAAAATGGAGGGTCATATATTGCCAGATTCCTTGTAGTGGAGGCCCACTCCTCTCCTCAACCTCACCGTCGCCAAGACCCTTTTGGAGCAGGATAGATCACCTGAAGCGGTGTACCAGGTCTATGACCTAGTGGCCAAGGCGGTGAAACAGTAGGAAAAGTCCACCTCTCAGAGGCTCGAGTCTAACCCAGCTTTTTGCCAGTCCAGCCAGCACAAGCCGCCAAGGGATATATGTCCTCTTGATGTCGGGTCTCAGACGGGTTCGTTAGAACAAAGATGGAGGATGCGCGCAACAGGAAGGATGCTATCCCCATATCCTCCGACCATGGAGGTAAGGCCTAACCTCGTCGCCCATCGCACCGCCCCGCTCACCCCGACATCACGAAGAAACCAAGGATCACCGTCGTACGGATATGCCTCCGTCAATGCAGAGCGGCATCATCATCCGTGACAACGCGGATCAGGCCCGTTATGACGGAGAGCGCAACCAAGGACACAAGAGCAGGTCGTGCCATGACCCGCCGCGTCCGACAAACAACCGCGACAAGCGTGAGGCATCACAGGAGGGTAACAACAAGAAAGCTAACCCACCGCCACCTCCGCCCCCGTCGCCACCTAGCAGCCACCATGGCGGAGGAGGCCCGTGCCGTTCACGTAGCCCAACCCCTAATGGCAAGAAGAAGAAAAGAAGCCCGGAGCCATACGATGCACGCTCGCGTATGGACAAGATCCACGATTCCCAGGAAGGACCATACCTGGGACCACGTTGCTTTGGATCTGTAATACGGTCCGCAACTTACCCCAAAGGTTTCCATATTGACTAGACCGTCAAGTCCTATGACAGTATCGCCAAGCCAACTACATGGTTGCAGGACTACGGTAACGCGGTGGAGATTGTCGGGGGTAACCCCAACGTTGCCGTCAAGTACCCCCACTGATGTTGGCGGGCACGACCCATCAATGGATTGATGACTTGCCGGAAATATCCAACTGCAATTGGTTGGGCAATGCAAGAAACATTCACCAAGAACTTCGAGGGTACATACAAATTCCCTGCACTACTGGCGATCTACAGCGGTGCGTACAAGAGAAAGACGAGACATCTCGCGCCTACCTCTCCCGCTGGCTGGATAGGAAGAATTCTTGCGTAGGAGTGCATGCTCAGACCGCCATGGCCGCCTTCATCGATGGGTTGGAAAGGGGCATGTTGCTCCGACATAAGCTGAAGCGCTTGTAGGACAATCACCAGCTAGACTTGAACTAGATGATTTAGTTGGACAATGAGTTCGCAGCTGCCGACGATGATGCTCGCAGCTCTTTGCCGGCAACAGCCGTTCCAACTCAATCTCGTAGGAATAGCAGCACAAAGCGGAAGACCCCTCCTGAAGAAAAGCAAACACCCGACATGGTCGCTATGAATTTTGCAGGACGAGGTGATGGCAGACAGCGTGGCTGAGGACGGGGAGCTGGCCGTGGGCAGCACGAGGAAGTGAAACTACCTCGGCAGCGCTCCGTGTTCCCCAAACCTACGAGGAGTACCGTGATATGTCGTGCCTCGTACACCTCGATGCCAACGGCAAGGCCACCCACACCAATCGCCACTGCAAGTTTGTTAACGACCTCAAGGAGGACCGGAGTCCGGCTACAAGCAAAATCAGAAGAACAGACCGTGAGGAAAGGGCAAAGGGAAGAAGAAGGAGGAGTCCAAGGATTCAAGTGACATGGACAAGGATGTTGACCCCAAGCATGCCGCCAAGAGCGACGACAAGGGCAAGAACCCCTTCGAGAAGAAGGCGGCATTTTTTCACACTTTCCTTGGCACCCCACCGCCCGACCAAAAGAAGACCTCCATGAGGATACCGATGGCTACTCTACCCCCAGTTCCCCAATTCTTGCGCCGGTCGGAGATTCCAATTACTTGGGATAGGAAGTATCACCCGACCACATCCCTACGGAGAACCAATAAGCCATGGTCATCAACCCCCTGATTGACGACAATGAGTTCACCAAATGTATGGTGGATAGTGGAAGCAGCATCAACATCATGTACTTGGATACACTGCAGAAGATGAACTTGACGGAGGAAAACCTAAGGAAGACCAACACCATCTTTCACGGCGTAGTTCCTGGTCGGGAGGCTCGGTCCCTTGGGTGCATCACACTTCAGGTCGCTTTGGTGATGTTAATAATTACCCAAGAACACATGACCTTTGAGGTGGTCCCCTTCAAGAGTGTGTACCACGTCATATTCGGACGTGACATATTCCACACCTTCATGGCCAAGCCATGCTTCGTCTACAACAAACTCAAGATACCCGAACCAAACGGTGTCATCATCGTATCCGGAAGCTTTACCAAAGCAAGGGACTGCGATATTGGAGAGGCAACCTACGCAGAAGCTTTCCTCTACATCGAAGAATTCAATAGAGGATCTAGAGCAAGGTCGATGCCTCAGAGATGCCCGTGTCGAAGAAGCAGATTTCTGACTCTGCTCCAGCATTCAATACCCCGCCATTGGGACGAACCTAGACCCTAAATAGGAAAGCATGCTCGTCGAGTTCCTCCGTGAGAATAGGGACATCTTTGCCTGGCAACATGCCGACATGAAAGGTGTACCTAGGGAACTTGCCGAGCACAGCGTGAATATTGATCCAAAATGTAAACTAGTGAAATAACCTCTACGACGCTTTGGAGATGAGAAGAGACGCGCCATATGCAGAGAGATAGCTAGGTTACTTAAGGCTAGTTTTATCCGTGAAGTCCTTCACACCCAATGGGTGGCCAATCCTGTACTTGTCCCCAAAAAAGGAACCAAAGAATTAAGAATGTGCGTTGATTACACCGGCTTGAACAAAGCATGTCCCAAAGATCCGTTTGCTTTGCCTCGCATTGACCAAGTCATTGACTCGACGGCTAGCTTGGAGATTTTGTGTTTCTAGATGCATACTCAGGATACCACCAGATTAAGATGAGGAAGTCGGACCAATTAGCCACTTCTTTCACTACACCCTACGACATGTTTTGCTATGTCACCATGCCCTTTGGGATGAAAAACGCAGGTGCTACGTACCGGCGGACAATGCAACGTTGCCTACACGACCAAATTGGTCGGAACATTCACGCCTATGTGGACGATATAGAGGTGATGTCTAAAAGTCAAACGACTTAATCTCTGACTTAAAAGAAAAAAGAAGTGTGTCTTCGGGGTTCACGCCGGAAATACTACATGATGCTACAGGAAGGGTCGTGAAGTGGGGCATTGAACTTTCTGCCTTCGAGATCACCTATAAGAGAAGCGATGCTATCAATTCACAGGCCTTGGCGGATTTTATTATAGATTGGACGTAGATGCCAGATGCTACCCCAATGACGGAGCCAGAATACTTGGTGATGCACTTTGACAGATCAAAGCTGCTCAATGGCTCGGGGGCTAGTGTACTGCTACGGTCAACAACTGGGGACAAGCTACACTACGTTCTGCAGATCCACTTCAAGGCTACAAAACAAATGGCAGAGTATGAAGCAATCATTCACGGATTACGTGTAGCCAAGAATATTGGCATCAAGCGCATAGTTTGCTGTGCAGATTCCGACTTGGTTGCCGAGCAGGTGGCTGGCACCTAGAACGCGCGGAACCCTATGATGGCGGCATATCGAGATGAAGTGGACGAGATAGCCAAGAGCTTCTTGGGCTACGAGGTCAAGTATGTACCTAGGGAGCAAAACGAGGCGGCTGATCTGCTGTCTAAGCTCGGATAAAGGTGCAAGCAAATTCCGCCTGGAGTTTTCCTGGAGAATCTACGGACACCGTCCATTAAGGGAGCAGACATCGACAACCCGGATAGAGTTGACTCTTACGTTCACATGGTGACAAAGGTCCCTCCAGCTTGGACAAAACCGTTCATGGAGTATCTAGAACACGGAACTTTGCCCGACGACAAAGTCGAAAGACGACAAATAGTATGCCGAGCAAAGGGATATACCATAATCAATCAAAAGCTCTACAAAAGAAGCACTACTGGTGTATACCTTAAATGTGTTTCCCAGCAAGAAGGTATTGAAATCCTACGTGAAATCCATCTCGGAGATTGCGGGCATCACGCCGCTCCTCGATCTTTGGTCACACTAAAGCCTTCCGGCAAGGATTCTAATGGCTGACCGCGAAGGCGGACGCCGACAAGCTGGTTGAGACATGCATGGGATGCCAGTACTATGCCCGACAACCACATGTTCCTGCTGAAGAATTGAAAACAATACCAATAACTTGGCCGTTTGCAGTCTGGGGGCTGGACATGGTTGGTCCATGTAGACGACACCATGTGGGTTTACGCATCTGCTAGTAGAAGTTGATAAATTCACCAAATGGATATAAGCTAAACCCATTAGAAAGCTCGATGGGGCAACTGACCTTAGGTTTGTCCAAGATCTATTGGTGAGATTTGGTCTCCTGCATAGCATAATCACCGACAATGGCAGCAACTTGTCAATCGAAGAAGTGGAAGCTAATTGTTGGAGAAGGACATCCGACTTGACCTTGCGTCTGTGGCACATCCACAGTCCAATGGTCAGGTTGTTGCGAGCCAATGGATTAATTCTATAGGGAATCAAGCCACGTCTTGAGCCACCGCTATATAGAGAAGTTGGAGCCTGGGCGGAAGAATTGCCATCTATGATTGTGGAGTTTACGAACTACACACCCAACAGATCCACCGGTTACACCCCTTACTTCATGGTAAATGGAGATGAAGCCATCATGCCTTCCGACCACCTTCACGATGCACCAAGAGTTGCCTCCTACGACGAAGATGACGCTGAAGAATCCAGACGCCTAGATGTGGACCTTCTCGAGGAGGAGCGCATTTTGGCATGCCAAAGATCTGCCATCTACCAGCAGAAGCTATGCAGCTACCATAGTCGCCGCGTCCGGCATCGCTTGTTTAAAGAGGGGGATTTGGTTCTCCGACTTAAGCAGAAGAAGTCCACAAATTATCCCCGCCATGGGAAGGACCGTTCATCATAAGCAAGGCGCTTCTCAATGGGTCTTACTACCTTGTTGACAATTGTGAACTGAAGGATAGACCCAACAAGGATCATAAGCATAAGAGATGTGACCCGGATGATGACTACCCGGAGCTTGATCGGCCATGGAACATAGCACAGCTACGTCCTTTCTACACTTATCATTTTTATCTATTGTGTACCTCTTATATGATCAATGAAATAAATGTCTCTGTTTCACTCATATTTCTGAGTCTTTTACCTCCTTTAGTGTTTATTTTTGGATCGTATAAAACCTTTATGCACAAGCTTGGATATTGCACTGTGAAAATTCCACCTACGGGCGTTAGCTTAAGTTTTCTGGTCTACATGTTCTTTATTGTTTTTATGTGGATTCTGGAGTAGTGACTTTGGCACTTATTGTCGGTTTTGTGCTTAGGTTCTTAACGGTGCCATTGGGCATCATCGCCGGAGCGCATCATAGTTCCGACAACGAGTCTTCCAACTCACGAAAAGTCAAACATAAAAACAAAAGTAATGGATATAAACCAGCACTTGCTTAAAAAATATATACATGATGGAACCAGTTCTTGAGTAGCAGGAAATAACAACCGTTGTTTTCCTCCTTAAGTTAATATGTAGTTTTTCCGCATACACATTACAGAGGAAATAAATATTACATAATGTTTTTTCATTCCTCTGGTGCATGCGACTTGGACGTAGCATCGTCAGCAGCAGGAGAGTCACCTTCCTCGAAGTCGGCAGTGTTGAGGGACTCGGAGGAGCTTTGGTTGCACCTTCAATGGTTTTCATGGGCACAAAAACGTTAGGGTCGACCAACTCGGCGACTCTAGTGTCAAAACCAGCGAGCCATCCTTGCGCCGGCCCGTGTACGTGAAGCTTTCCATCTTAAGATACGCTCGGGGGCTCAGCGCAGGATCTCCGAGAACTTCGCCACAGAGTCCACCTCCTATATGTTAATTTGGAGGGGCTTGGCTATCTCGTGGTCTTCTTGATGGAGGTGGTGTTGATGAAAGTTGCCGGCAAGGACCATGCATTCCATTGTCGGAGGAGGCGACGGGGTTAACCCATAGGAGCTTGCAAATTTCCGGAAAGGAATACATGAGTTTAATAACACAAAAGTTCAGAGTATCTAGCTTACAGAAGTACAAGACAAGGAATCACTTACTGAAGATGCTAATCTTAGCCTGCTGTAGAGTTTCCGCCATGGAGTCGTGTTCTTGTTGGAGGATCCTGTATGCATCCAGATGGCGCTGATTTTGCTCATCGCGGCTTTCTTTTGATCTTTCAGGATCGCGATTCCTCCTTCAAACGGTTCATCTACTCTTTGGCAGAGTCTTGCATGACTTTCGTTGAGTCTTCCGCATCTTTCAGCATGTCCTTTTCTCCTGATTAAGGATCTTTTTTTCGCTATCCA
>CAJUWN010000050.1:0-46920 GCA_910589765.1 Avena atlantica
CAAGCACCTATATATACCAACTCTCACCACACCCACACACATATTCTAGGGCACATGCAGTTTTTCATCTCATTCCAATGTTCTCGGGTCTTCCTCCCGCGAAACCCTGATCTCTGTGCACACTCGGATCGTCTACCCCCTAGAGCTTCCTCTGACAGGGTAGCCCGGCGTAGCTCTCTCTTGTTTTTTTGTGTTTGTTTAGGTCATAGGGTGATGTCAAACCATGTTGGTTCACAAGTTGGGGCACTATCCTACCCCGGTTTACCTCTCGACGGGGAGATTCCACCTCATACGGTATACGGAACCTTCGCCTCTAGGTTAGAGCGCATGCTGCGAGAGGGGGCACATGCAAGCACCTATATATACCAACCTCTCACACCACACCCACACACATATGCTAGGGGCACATGCAAGTTTTTCATCCATTCCAATGTTCTCGTGGTCTTCCTCCGGCGAAACCCTGATCTCTGTGCACACTCGGATCGTCTACCCCCCTAGACGTTCCTCTGACAGGGGTAGCCCGGCGTAGCTCTCTCTTGTTTTGTGTTGTTTAGGTCATAGGTGATGTCAAACCATGTTGGTTCACAAGTTGGGGCACTATCCTACCCGGTTTTTACCTCGACGGGGAGATTCCACCCCCATACGGGTACGGAACCTTCGCCTCTAGGTTAGAGCGCATGCATGCGAGGGGGGACCTGCAAGCACCTATATATCCAACCTATCACCACACCCACACACATATGCTAGGGGCACATGCAAGTTTTCATCTCATTCCAATGTTCTCGTGGTCTTCCTCGGCGAAACCCTGATCTCTGTGCACACTCGGATCGTCTACCCCCTAGACGTTCCTCTGACAGGGGTAGCCCGGCGTAGCTCTCTCTTGTTTTTGTGTGTTTGTTTAGGTCATAGGGTGATGTCAAACCATGTTGGTTCACAAGTTGGGGCACTATCCTACCCGGTTTCACCTCGACGGGGAGATTCCACCCTCATACGGGTACGAAACCTTCGCCTCTAGGTTAGAGCGCATGCATGCGAGGGGGGACACATGCAAGCACCTATATATACCAACCTCTCACCACACCCACACACATAGCTAGGGGCACATGCAAGTTTTCATCTCATTCCAATGTTCTCGTGGTCTTCCTCCTCCGGCGAAACCCTGATCTCTGTGCACACTCGGATCGTCTACCCCCCTAGACGTTCCTCTGACAGGGGTAGCCCGGCGTAGCTCTCTCTTGTTTTGTGTGTTTGTTTTAGGTCATAGGGTGATGTCAAACCATGTTGGTTCACAAGTTGGGGCACTATCCTACCCGGTTTCACCTCGACGGGGAGATTCCACCCTCATACGGGTACGAAACCTTCGCCTCTAGGTTAGAGCGCATGCATGCGAGGGGGGACACATGCAAGCACCTATATATACCAACCTCTCACCACACCCACACACACATATGCTAGGGGCACATGCAAGTTTTCATCTCATTCCAATGTTCTCCGTGGTCTTCCTCCGGCGAAACCCTGATCTCTGTGCACACTCGGATCGTCTACCCCCCTAGACGTTCCTCTGACAGGGGTAGCCCGGCGTAGCTCTCTCTTGTTTGTGTTTGTTTAGGTCATAGGGTGATGTCAAACCATGTTGGTTCACAAGTTTGGGGCACTATCCTACCCGGTTTTCACCTCGACGGGAGATTCCACCCTCATACGGGTACGGAACCTTCGCCTCTAGGTTAGAGCGCATGCATGCGAGGGGGACATGCAGCACCTATATATACAACCAACCTCTCACCACACCACACACACATATGCTAGGGGCACATGCAAGTTTTCATCTCATTCCAATGTTCTCGTGGGTCTTCCTCCGGCGAAACCCTGATCTCTGTGCACACTCGGATCGTCTACCCCCCTAGACTTCCTCTGACAGGGGTAGCCCGGCGTAGCTCTCTCTTGTTTTGTTTTGTTTAGGTCATAGGGTGATGTCAAACCATGTTGGTTCACAAGTTGGGGCACTATCCTACCCGGTTTTACCCTCGACGGGAGATTCCACCCTCATACGGGACGGAACCTTCGCCTCTAGGTTAGAGCGCATGCATGCGAGGGGGGACACATGCAAGCACCATATATAACCAACCTCTCACCACACCCACACACATATGCTAGGGGCACATGCAAGTTTTCATCTCATTCCAATGTTCTCGTGGTCTTCCTCCGGCGAAACCCTCTCTCTGTGCACACTCGGATCGTCTACCCCCCCCTAGACGTTCCTCTGACAGGGGTAGCCCGGCGTAGCTCTCTCTTGTTTTTGTTTGTTTAGGTCATAGGGTGAGTCAAACCATGTTGGTTCACAAGTTGGGGCACTATCCTACCCGGTTTTTACCTCGACGGGGAGATTCCACCCTCATACGGGTACGGAACCTTCGCCTCTAGGTTAGAGCGCATGCATGCGAGGGGGGACACATGCAAGCACCTATATATAACCACCTCTCACCACACCCACACACATATTCTAGGGGCACATGCAAGTTTTCATCTCATTCCAATGTTCTCGTGGTCTTCCTCCGGCGAAACCCTAATCTCTGTGCACACTCGGATCGTCTACCCCCCCTAGACGTTCCTCTGACAGGGGTAGCCCGGCGTAGCTCTCTCTTGTTTTGTGTTTGTTTAGTCATGGGTGATGTCAAACCATGTGGTGTCACAAGTTGGGCACTATCCTACCCGGTTTTACCTCGACGGGAGATTCCACCCTCATACGGGTACGGAACCTTCGCCTCTAGGTTAGAGCGCATGCATGCGGGGGGGACACATGCAAGCACCTATATATACCAACCTCTCACACACCCACACACATATGCTAGGGGACATGCAAGTTTTCATCATCTCATTCCAATGTTCTCGTGGTCTTCCTCCGGCGAAACCCTGATCTCTGTGCACACTCGGATCGTCTACCCCCTAGACGTTCCTCTGACAGGGGTAGCCCGGCGTAGCTCTCTCTTGTTTTGGTTTTGTTGTTTAGGTCATAGGGTGATGTCAAACCATGTTGGTTCACAAGTTGGGGCACTATCCTAACCGGTTTTACCTCGACGGGGAGATTTCCACCCTCATACGGGTACGGAACCTTCGCCTCTAGGTTAGAGCGCATGCACGCGAGGGGGGACACATGCAAGCACCTATATATACCAAACCTCTCACCACACCACACACACATATGCTAGGGGCACATGCAAGTTTTCATCTCATTCCAATGTTCTCGTGGTCTTCCTCCGGCGAAACCCTGATCTCTGTGCACACTCGGATCGTCTACCCCCCTAGACGTTCCTCTGACAAGGGTAGCCCGGCGTAGCTCTCTCTTGTTTTGTGTTTGTTTAGGTCATAGGGTGATGTCAAACCATGTTGGTTCACAAGTTGGGGCACTATCCTACCCGGTTTCACCTCGACGGGGAGATTCCACCCTCATACGGGTACGGAACCTTCGCCTCTAGGTTAGAGCGCATGCATGCGAGGGGGGACACATGCAAGCACCTATATATACCAACCTCTCACCACACCCACACACATATATGCTAGGGGCACATGCAAGTTTTCATCTCATTCCAATGTTCTCGTGGTCTTCCTCCGGCGAAACCCTGATCTCTGTGCACACTCGGATCGTCTACCCCCCTAGACGTTCCTCTGACAGGGGTAGCCCGCGTAGCTCTCTCTTGTTTTGTGTTTGTTTAGGTCATAGGGTGATGTCAAACCATGTTGGTTCACAAGTTGGGGCACTATCCTACCCGGTTTCACCTCGACGGGGAGATTCCACCCTCATACGGGTACGGAACCTTCGCCTCTAGGTTAGAGCGCATGCATGCGAGGGGGGACACATGCAAGCACCTATATATACCAACCTCTCACCACACCCACACACATATATGCTAGGGGCACATGCAAGTTTTCATCTCATTCCAATGTTCTCGTGGTCTTCCTCCGGCGAAACCCTGATCTCTGTGCACACTCGGATCGTCTACCCCCCTAGACGTTCCTCTGACAGGGGTAGCCCGGCGTAGCTCTCTCTTGTTTTGTGTTTGTTTAGGTCATAGGGTGATGTCAAACCATGTTGGTTCACAAGTTGGGGCACTATCCTACCCGGTTTCACCTCGACGGGGAGATTCCACCCTCATACGGGTACGGAACCTTCGCCTCTAGGTTAGAGCGCATGCACGCGAGGGGGGACACATGCAAGCACCTATATATACCAACCTCTCACCACACCCACACACACATATGCTAGGGGCACATGCAAGTTTTCATCTCATTCCAATGTTCTCGTGGTCTTCCTCCGGCGAAACCCTGATCTCTGTGCACACTCGGATCGTCTACCCCCCTAGACGTTCCTCTGACAGGGGTAGCCCGGCGTAGCTCTCTCTTGTTTTGTGTTTGTTTAGGTCATAGGGTGATGTCAAACCATGTTGGTTCACAAGTTGGGGCACTATCCTACCCGGTTTCACCTCGACGGGGAGATTCCACCCTCATACGGGTACGGAACCTTCGCCTCTAGGTTAGAGCGCATGCATGCGAGGGGGGACACATGCAAGCACCTATATATACCAACCTCTCACCACACCCACACACATATGCTAGGGGCACATGCAAGTTTTCATCTCATTCCAATGTTCTCGTGGTCTTCCTCCGGCGAAACCCTGATCTCTGTGCACACTCGGATCGTCTACCCCCCTAGACGTTCCTCTGACAGGGGTAGCCCGGCGTAGCTCTCTCTTGTTTTGTGTTTGTTTAGGTCATAGGGTGATGTCAAACCATGTTGGTTCACAAGTTGGGGCACTATCCTACCCGGTTTCACCTCGACGGGGAGATTCCACCCTCATACGGGTACGGAACCTTCGCCTCTAGGTTAGAGCGCATGCATGCGAGGGGGGACACATGCAAGCACCTATATATACCAACCTCTCACCACACCCACACACATATGCTAGGGGCACATGCAAGTTTTCATCTCATTCCAATGTTCTCGTGGTCTTCCTCCGGCGAAACCCTGATCTCTGTGCACACTCGGATCGTCTACCCCCCTAGACGTTCCTCTGACAGGGGTAGCCCGGCGTAGCTCTCTCTTGTTTTGTGTTTGTTTAGGTCATAGGGTGATGTCAAACCATGTTGGTTCACAAGTTGGGGCACTATCCTACCCGGTTTCACCTCGACGGGGAGATTCCACCCTCATACGGGTACGGAACCTTCGCCTCTAGGTTAGAGCGCATGCATGCGAGGGGGGACACATGCAAGCACCTATATATACCAACCTCTCACCACACCCACACACATATGCTAGGGGCACATGCAAGTTTTCATCTCATTCCAATGTTCTCGTGGTCTTCCTCCGGCGAAACCCTGATCTCTGTGCACACTCGGATCGTCTACCCCCCTAGACGTTCCTCTGACAGGGGTAGCCCGGCGTAGCTCTCTCTTGTTTTGTGTTTGTTTAGGTCATAGGGTGATGTCAAACCATGTTGGTTCACAAGTTGGGGCACTATCCTACCCGGTTTCACCTCGACGGGGAGATTCCACCCTCATACGGGTACGGAACCTTCGCCTCTAGGTTAGAGCGCATGCATGCGAGGGGGGACACATGCAAGCACCTATATATACCAACCTCTCACCACACCCACACACATATGCTAGGGGCACATGCAAGTTTTCATCTCATTCCAATGTTCTCGTGGTCTTCCTCCGGCGAAACCCTGATCTCTGTGCACACTCGGATCGTCTACCCCCCTAGACGTTCCTCTGACAGGGGTAGCCCGGCGTAGCTCTCTCTTGTTTTGTGTTTGTTTAGGTCATAGGGTGATGTCAAACCATGTTGGTTCACAAGTTGGGGCACTATCCTACCCGGTTTCACCTCGACGGGGAGATTCCACCCTCATACGGGTACGGAACCTTCGCCTCTAGGTTAGAGCGCATGCACGCGAGGGGGGACACATGCAAGCACCTATATATACCAACCTCTCACCACACCCACACACACATATGCTAGGGGCACATGCAAGTTTTCATCTCATTCCAATGTTCTCGTGGTCTTCCTCCGGCGAAACCCTGATCTCTGTGCACACTCGGATCGTCTACCCCCCTAGACGTTCCTCTGACAGGGGTAGCCCGGCGTAGCTCTCTCTTGTTTTGTGTTTGTTTAGGTCATAGGGTGATGTCAAACCATGTTGGTTCACAAGTTGGGGCACTATCCTACCCGGTTTCACCTCGACGGGGAGATTCCACCCTCATACGGGTACGGAACCTTCGCCTCTAGGTTAGAGCGCATGCACGCGAGGGGGGACACATGCAAGCACCTATATATACCAACCTCTCACCACACCCACACACACATATGCTAGGGGCACATGCAAGTTTTCATCTCATTCCAATGTTCTCGTGGTCTTCCTCCGGCGAAACCCTGATCTCTGTGCACACTCGGATCGTCTACCCCCCTAGACGTTCCTCTGACAGGGGTAGCCCGGCGTAGCTCTCTCTTGTTTTGTGTTTGTTTAGGTCATAGGGTGATGTCAAACCATGTTGGTTCACAAGTTGGGGCACTATCCTACCCGGTTTCACCTCGACGGGGAGATTCCACCCTCATACGGGTACGGAACCTTCGCCTCTAGGTTAGAGCGCATGCATGCGAGGGGGGACACATGCAAGCACCTATATATACCAACCTCTCACCACACCCACACACACATATGCTAGGGGCACATGCAAGTTTTCATCTCATTCCAATGTTCTCGTGGTCTTCCTCCGGCGAAACCCTGATCTCTGTGCACACTCGGATCGTCTACCCCCCTAGACGTTCCTCTGACAGGGGTAGCCCGGCGTAGCTCTCTCTTGTTTTGTGTTTGTTTAGGTCATAGGGTGATGTCAAACCATGTTGGTTCACAAGTTGGGGCACTATCCTACCCGGTTTCACCTCGACGGGGAGATTCCACCCTCATACGGGTACGGAACCTTCGCCTCTAGGTTAGAGCGCATGCACGCGAGGGGGGACACATGCAAGCACCTATATATACCAACCTCTCACCACACCCACACACATATGCTAGGGGCACATGCAAGTTTTCATCTCATTCCAATGTTCTCGTGGTCTTCCTCCGGCGAAACCCTGATCTCTGTGCACACTCGGATCGTCTACCCCCCTAGACGTTCCTCTGACAGGGGTAGCCCGGCGTAGCTCTCTCTTGTTTTGTGTTTGTTTAGGTCATAGGGTGATGTCAAACCATGTTGGTTCACAAGTTGGGGCACTATCCTACCCGGTTTCACCTCGACGGGGAGATTCCACCCTCATACGGGTACGGAACCTTCGCCTCTAGGTTAGAGCGCATGCATGCGAGGGGGGACACATGCAAGCACCTATATATACCAACCTCTCACCACACCCACACACACATATGCTAGGGGCACATGCAAGTTTTCATCTCATTCCAATGTTCTCGTGGTCTTCCTCCGGCGAAACCCTGATCTCTGTGCACACTCGGATCGTCTACCCCCCTAGACGTTCCTCTGACAGGGGTAGCCCGGCGTAGCTCTCTCTTGTTTTGTGTTTGTTTAGGTCATAGGGTGATGTCAAACCATGTTGGTTCACAAGTTGGGGCACTATCCTACCCGGTTTCACCTCGACGGGGAGATTCCACCCTCATACGGGTACGGAACCTTCGCCTCTAGGTTAGAGCGCATGCATGCGAGGGGGGACACATGCAAGCACCTATATATACCAACCTCTCACCACACCCACACACACATATGCTAGGGGCACATGCAAGTTTTCATCTCATTCCAATGTTCTCGTGGTCTTCCTCCGGCGAAACCCTGATCTCTGTGCACACTCGGATCGTCTACCCCCCTAGACGTTCCTCTGACAGGGGTAGCCCGGCGTAGCTCTCTCTTGTTTTGTGTTTGTTTAGGTCATAGGGTGATGTCAAACCATGTTGGTTCACAAGTTGGGGCACTATCCTACCCGGTTTCACCTCGACGGGGAGATTCCACCCTCATACGGGTACGGAACCTTCGCCTCTAGGTTAGAGCGCATGCACGCGAGGGGGGACACATGCAAGCACCTATATATACCAACCTCTCACCACACCCACACACACATATGCTAGGGGCACATGCAAGTTTTCATCTCATTCCAATGTTCTCGTGGTCTTCCTCCGGCGAAACCCTGATCTCTGTGCACACTCGGATCGTCTACCCCCCTAGACGTTCCTCTGACAGGGGTAGCCCGGCGTAGCTCTCTCTTGTTTTGTGTTTGTTTAGGTCATAGGGTGATGTCAAACCATGTTGGTTCACAAGTTGGGGCACTATCCTACCCGGTTTCACCTCGACGGGGAGATTCCACCCTCATACGGGTACGGAACCTTCGCCTCTAGGTTAGAGCGCATGCATGCGAGGGGGGACACATGCAAGCACCTATATATACCAACCTCTCACCACACCCACACACATATGCTAGGGGCACATGCAAGTTTTCATCTCATTCCAATGTTCTCGTGGTCTTCCTCCGGCGAAACCCTGATCTCTGTGCACACTCGGATCGTCTACCCCCCTAGACGTTCCTCTGACAGGGGTAGCCCGGCGTAGCTCTCTCTTGTTTTGTGTTTGTTTAGGTCATAGGGTGATGTCAAACCATGTTGGTTCACAAGTTGGGGCACTATCCTACCCGGTTTCACCTCGACGGGGAGATTCCACCCTCATACGGGTACGGAACCTTCGCCTCTAGGTTAGAGCGCATGCACGCGAGGGGGACACATGCAAGCACCTATATATACCAACCTCTCACCACACCCACACACATATGCTAGGGGCACATGCAAGTTTTCATCTCATTCCAATGTTCTCGTGGTCTTCCTCCGGCGAAACCCTGATCTCTGTGCACACTCGGATCGTCTACCCCCCTAGACGTTCCTCTGACAGGGGTAGCCCGGCGTAGCTCTCTCTTGTTTTGTGTTTGTTTAGGTCATAGGGTGATGTCAAACCATGTTGGTTCACAAGTTGGGGCACTATCCTACCCGGTTTCACCTCGACGGGGAGATTCCACCCTCATACGGGTACGGAACCTTCGCCTCTAGGTTAGAGCGCATGCATGCGAGGGGGGACACATGCAAGCACCTATATATACCAACCTCTCACCACACCCACACACATATGCTAGGGGCACATGCAAGTTTTCATCTCATTCCAATGTTCTCGTGGTCTTCCTCCGGCGAAACCCTGATCTCTGTGCACACTCGGATCGTCTACCCCCCTAGACGTTCCTCTGACAGGGGTAGCCCGGCGTAGCTCTCTCTTGTTTTGTGTTTGTTTAGGTCATAGGGTGATGTCAAACCATGTTGGTTCACAAGTTGGGGCACTATCCTACCCGGTTTCACCTCGACGGGGAGATTCCACCCTCATACGGGTACGGAACCTTCGCCTCTAGGTTAGAGCGCATGCATGCGAGGGGGGACACATGCAAGCACCTATATATACCAACCTCTCACCACACCCACACACATATGCTAGGGGCACATGCAAGTTTTCATCTCATTCCAATGTTCTCGTGGTCTTCCTCCGGCGAAACCCTGATCTCTGTGCACACTCGGATCGTCTACCCCCCTAGACGTTCCTCTGACAGGGGTAGCCCGGCGTAGCTCTCTCTTGTTTTGTGTTTGTTTAGGTCATAGGGTGATGTCAAACCATGTTGGTTCACAAGTTGGGGCACTATCCTACCCGGTTTCACCTCGACGGGGAGATTCCACCCTCATACGGGTACGGAACCTTCGCCTCTAGGTTAGAGCGCATGCATGCGAGGGGGGACACATGCAAGCACCTATATATACCAACCTCTCACCACACCCACACACATATGCTAGGGGCACATGCAAGTTTTCATCTCATTCCAATGTTCTCGTGGTCTTCCTCCGGCGAAACCCTGATCTCTGTGCACACTCGGATCGTCTACCCCCCTAGACGTTCCTCTGACAGGGGTAGCCCGGCGTAGCTCTCTCTTGTTTTGTGTTTGTTTAGGTCATAGGGTGATGTCAAACCATGTTGGTTCACAAGTTGGGGCACTATCCTACCCGGTTTCACCTCGACGGGGAGATTCCACCCTCATACGGGTACGGAACCTTCGCCTCTAGGTTAGAGCGCATGCACGCGAGGGGGGACACATGCAAGCACCTATATATACCAACCTCTCACCACACCCACACACATATGCTAGGGGCACATGCAAGTTTTCATCTCATTCCAATGTTCTCGTGGTCTTCCTCCGGCGAAACCCTGATCTCTGTGCACACTCGGATCGTCTACCCCCCTAGACGTTCCTCTGACAGGGGTAGCCCGGCGTAGCTCTCTCTTGTTTTGTGTTTGTTTAGGTCATAGGGTGATGTCAAACCATGTTGGTTCACAAGTTGGGGCACTATCCTACCCGGTTTCACCTCGACGGGGAGATTCCACCCTCATACGGGTACGGAACCTTCGCCTCTAGGTTAGAGCGCATGCATGCGAGGGGGGACACATGCAAGCACCTATATATACCAACCTCTCACCACACCCACACACATATGCTAGGGGCACATGCAAGTTTTCATCTCATTCCAATGTTCTCGTGGTCTTCCTCCGGCGAAACCCTGATCTCTGTGCACACTCGGATCGTCTACCCCCCTAGACGTTCCTCTGACAGGGGTAGCCCGGCGTAGCTCTCTCTTGTTTTGTGTTTGTTTAGGTCATAGGGTGATGTCAAACCATGTTGGTTCACAAGTTGGGGCACTATCCTACCCGGTTTCACCTCGACGGGGAGATTCCACCCTCATACGGGTACGGAACCTTCGCCTCTAGGTTAGAGCGCATGCATGCGAGGGGGGACACATGCAAGCACCTATATATACCAACCTCTCACCACACCCACACACATATGCTAGGGGCACATGCAAGTTTTCATCTCATTCCAATGTTCTCGTGGTCTTCCTCCGGCGAAACCCTGATCTCTGTGCACACTCGGATCGTCTACCCCCCTAGACGTTCCTCTGACAGGGGTAGCCCGGCGTAGCTCTCTCTTGTTTTGTGTTTGTTTAGGTCATAGGGTGATGTCAAACCATGTTGGTTCACAAGTTGGGGCACTATCCTACCCGGTTTCACCTCGACGGGGAGATTCCACCCTCATACGGGTACGGAACCTTCGCCTCTAGGTTAGAGCGCATGCATGCGAGGGGGGACACATGCAAGCACCTATATATACCAACCTCTCACCACACCCACACACATATGCTAGGGGCACATGCAAGTTTTCATCTCATTCCAATGTTCTCGTGGTCTTCCTCCGGCGAAACCCTGATCTCTGTGCACACTCGGATCGTCTACCCCCCTAGACGTTCCTCTGACAGGGGTAGCCCGGCGTAGCTCTCTCTTGTTTTGTGTTTGTTTAGGTCATAGGGTGATGTCAAACCATGTTGGTTCACAAGTTGGGGCACTATCCTACCCGGTTTCACCTCGACGGGGAGATTCCACCCTCATACGGGTACGGAACCTTCGCCTCTAGGTTAGAGCGCATGCATGCGAGGGGGGACACATGCAAGCACCTATATATACCAACCTCTCACCACACCCACACACATATGCTAGGGGCACATGCAAGTTTTCATCTCATTCCAATGTTCTCGTGGTCTTCCTCCGGCGAAACCCTGATCTCTGTGCACACTCGGATCGTCTACCCCCCTAGACGTTCCTCTGACAGGGGTAGCCCGGCGTAGCTCTCTCTTGTTTTGTGTTTGTTTAGGTCATAGGGTGATGTCAAACCATGTTGGTTCACAAGTTGGGGCACTATCCTACCCGGTTTCACCTCGACGGGGAGATTCCACCCTCATACGGGTACGGAACCTTCGCCTCTAGGTTAGAGCGCATGCACGCGAGGGGGGACACATGCAAGCACCTATATATACCAACCTCTCACCACACCCACACACACATATGCTAGGGGCACATGCAAGTTTTCATCTCATTCCAATGTTCTCGTGGTCTTCCTCCGGCGAAACCCTGATCTCTGTGCACACTCGGATCGTCTACCCCCCTAGACGTTCCTCTGACAGGGGTAGCCCGGCGTAGCTCTCTCTTGTTTTGTGTTTGTTTAGGTCATAGGGTGATGTCAAACCATGTTGGTTCACAAGTTGGGGCACTATCCTACCCGGTTTCACCTCGACGGGGAGATTCCACCCTCATACGGGTACGGAACCTTCGCCTCTAGGTTAGAGCGCATGCATGCGAGGGGGGACACATGCAAGCACCTATATATACCAACCTCTCACCACACCCACACACATATGCTAGGGGCACATGCAAGTTTTCATCTCATTCCAATGTTCTCGTGGTCTTCCTCCGGCGAAACCCTGATCTCTGTGCACACTCGGATCGTCTACCCCCCTAGACGTTCCTCTGACAGGGGTAGCCCGGCGTAGCTCTCTCTTGTTTTGTGTTTGTTTAGGTCATAGGGTGATGTCAAACCATGTTGGTTCACAAGTTGGGGCACTATCCTACCCGGTTTCACCTCGACGGGGAGATTCCACCCTCATACGGGTACGGAACCTTCGCCTCTAGGTTAGAGCGCATGCACGCGAGGGGGGACACATGCAAGCACCTATATATACCAACCTCTCACCACACCCACACACATATGCTAGGGGCACATGCAAGTTTTCATCTCATTCCAATGTTCTCGTGGTCTTCCTCCGGCGAAACCCTGATCTCTGTGCACACTCGGATCGTCTACCCCCCTAGACGTTCCTCTGACAGGGGTAGCCCGGCGTAGCTCTCTCTTGTTTTGTGTTTGTTTAGGTCATAGGGTGATGTCAAACCATGTTGGTTCACAAGTTGGGGCACTATCCTACCCGGTTTCACCTCGACGGGGAGATTCCACCCTCATACGGGTACGGAACCTTCGCCTCTAGGTTAGAGCGCATGCATGCGAGGGGGGACACATGCAAGCACCTATATATACCAACCTCTCACCACACCCACACACATATGCTAGGGGCACATGCAAGTTTTCATCTCATTCCAATGTTCTCGTGGTCTTCCTCCGGCGAAACCCTGATCTCTGTGCACACTCGGATCGTCTACCCCCCTAGACGTTCCTCTGACAGGGGTAGCCCGGCGTAGCTCTCTCTTGTTTTGTGTTTGTTTAGGTCATAGGGTGATGTCAAACCATGTTGGTTCACAAGTTGGGGCACTATCCTACCCGGTTTCACCTCGACGGGGAGATTCCACCCTCATACGGGTACGGAACCTTCGCCTCTAGGTTAGAGCGCATGCATGCGAGGGGGGACACATGCAAGCACCTATATATACCAACCTCTCACCACACCCACACACATATGCTAGGGGCACATGCAAGTTTTCATCTCATTCCAATGTTCTCGTGGTCTTCCTCCGGCGAAACCCTGATCTCTGTGCACACTCGGATCGTCTACCCCCCTAGACGTTCCTCTGACAGGGGTAGCCCGGCGTAGCTCTCTCTTGTTTTGTGTTTGTTTAGGTCATAGGGTGATGTCAAACCATGTTGGTTCACAAGTTGGGGCACTATCCTACCCGGTTTCACCTCGACGGGGAGATTCCACCCTCATACGGGTACGGAACCTTCGCCTCTAGGTTAGAGCGCATGCACGCGAGGGGGGACACATGCAAGCACCTATATATACCAACCTCTCACCACACCCACACACATATGCTAGGGGCACATGCAAGTTTTCATCTCATTCCAATGTTCTCGTGGTCTTCCTCCGGCGAAACCCTGATCTCTGTGCACACTCGGATCGTCTACCCCCCTAGACGTTCCTCTGACAGGGGTAGCCCGGCGTAGCTCTCTCTTGTTTTGTGTTTGTTTAGGTCATAGGGTGATGTCAAACCATGTTGGTTCACAAGTTGGGGCACTATCCTACCCGGTTTCACCTCGACGGGGAGATTCCACCCTCATACGGGTACGGAACCTTCGCCTCTAGGTTAGAGCGCATGCATGCGAGGGGGGACACATGCAAGCACCTATATATACCAACCTCTCACCACACCCACACACATATGCTAGGGGCACATGCAAGTTTTCATCTCATTCCAATGTTCTCGTGGTCTTCCTCCGGCGAAACCCTGATCTCTGTGCACACTCGGATCGTCTACCCCCCTAGACGTTCCTCTGACAGGGGTAGCCCGGCGTAGCTCTCTCTTGTTTTGTGTTTGTTTAGGTCATAGGGTGATGTCAAACCATGTTGGTTCACAAGTTGGGGCACTATCCTACCCGGTTTCACCTCGACGGGGAGATTCCACCCTCATACGGGTACGGAACCTTCGCCTCTAGGTTAGAGCGCATGCACGCGAGGGGGGACACATGCAAGCACCTATATATACCAACCTCTCACCACACCCACACACATATGCTAGGGGCACATGCAAGTTTTCATCTCATTCCAATGTTCTCGTGGTCTTCCTCCGGCGAAACCCTGATCTCTGTGCACACTCGGATCGTCTACCCCCCTAGACGTTCCTCTGACAGGGGTAGCCCGGCGTAGCTCTCTCTTGTTTTGTGTTTGTTTAGGTCATAGGGTGATGTCAAACCATGTTGGTTCACAAGTTGGGGCACTATCCTACCCGGTTTCACCTCGACGGGGAGATTCCACCCTCATACGGGTACGGAACCTTCGCCTCTAGGTTAGAGCGCATGCATGCGAGGGGGGACACATGCAAGCACCTATATATACCAACCTCTCACCACACCCACACACATATGCTAGGGGCACATGCAAGTTTTCATCTCATTCCAATGTTCTCGTGGTCTTCCTCCGGCGAAACCCTGATCTCTGTGCACACTCGGATCGTCTACCCCCCTAGACGTTCCTCTGACAGGGGTAGCCCGGCGTAGCTCTCTCTTGTTTTGTGTTTGTTTAGGTCATAGGGTGATGTCAAACCATGTTGGTTCACAAGTTGGGGCACTATCCTACCCGGTTTCACCTCGACGGGGAGATTCCACCCTCATACGGGTACGGAACCTTCGCCTCTAGGTTAGAGCGCATGCATGCGAGGGGGGACACATGCAAGCACCTATATATACCAACCTCTCACCACACCCACACACATATGCTAGGGGCACATGCAAGTTTTCATCTCATTCCAATGTTCTCGTGGTCTTCCTCCGGCGAAACCCTGATCTCTGTGCACACTCGGATCGTCTACCCCCCTAGACGTTCCTCTGACAGGGGTAGCCCGGCGTAGCTCTCTCTTGTTTTGTGTTTGTTTAGGTCATAGGGTGATGTCAAACCATGTTGGTTCACAAGTTGGGGCACTATCCTACCCGGTTTCACCTCGACGGGGAGATTCCACCCTCATACGGGTACGGAACCTTCGCCTCTAGGTTAGAGCGCATGCATGCGAGGGGGGACACATGCAAGCACCTATATATACCAACCTCTCACCACACCCACACACATATGCTAGGGGCACATGCAAGTTTTCATCTCATTCCAATGTTCTCGTGGTCTTCCTCCGGCGAAACCCTGATCTCTGTGCACACTCGGATCGTCTACCCCCCTAGACGTTCCTCTGACAGGGGTAGCCCGGCGTAGCTCTCTCTTGTTTTGTGTTTGTTTAGGTCATAGGGTGATGTCAAACCATGTTGGTTCACAAGTTGGGGCACTATCCTACCCGGTTTCACCTCGACGGGGAGATTCCACCCTCATACGGGTACGGAACCTTCGCCTCTAGGTTAGAGCGCATGCATGCGAGGGGGGACACATGCAAGCACCTATATATACCAACCTCTCACCACACCCACACACATATGCTAGGGGCACATGCAAGTTTTCATCTCATTCCAATGTTCTCGTGGTCTTCCTCCGGCGAAACCCTGATCTCTGTGCACACTCGGATCGTCTACCCCCCTAGACGTTCCTCTGACAGGGGTAGCCCGGCGTAGCTCTCTCTTGTTTTGTGTTTGTTTAGGTCATAGGGTGATGTCAAACCATGTTGGTTCACAAGTTGGGGCACTATCCTACCCGGTTTCACCTCGACGGGGAGATTCCACCCTCATACGGGTACGGAACCTTCGCCTCTAGGTTAGAGCGCATGCATGCGAGGGGGGACACATGCAAGCACCTATATATACCAACCTCTCACCACACCCACACACATATGCTAGGGGCACATGCAAGTTTTCATCTCATTCCAATGTTCTCGTGGTCTTCCTCCGGCGAAACCCTGATCTCTGTGCACACTCGGATCGTCTACCCCCCTAGACGTTCCTCTGACAGGGGTAGCCCGGCGTAGCTCTCTCTTGTTTTGTGTTTGTTTAGGTCATAGGGTGATGTCAAACCATGTTGGTTCACAAGTTGGGGCACTATCCTACCCGGTTTCACCTCGACGGGGAGATTCCACCCTCATACGGGTACGGAACCTTCGCCTCTAGGTTAGAGCGCATGCATGCGAGGGGGGACACATGCAAGCACCTATATATACCAACCTCTCACCACACCCACACACATATGCTAGGGGCACATGCAAGTTTTCATCTCATTCCAATGTTCTCGTGGTCTTCCTCCGGCGAAACCCTGATCTCTGTGCACACTCGGATCGTCTACCCCCCTAGACGTTCCTCTGACAGGGGTAGCCCGGCGTAGCTCTCTCTTGTTTTGTGTTTGTTTAGGTCATAGGGTGATGTCAAACCATGTTGGTTCACAAGTTGGGGCACTATCCTACCCGGTTTCACCTCGACGGGGAGATTCCACCCTCATACGGGTACGGAACCTTCGCCTCTAGGTTAGAGCGCATGCATGCGAGGGGGGACACATGCAAGCACCTATATATACCAACCTCTCACCACACCCACACACATATGCTAGGGGCACATGCAAGTTTTCATCTCATTCCAATGTTCTCGTGGTCTTCCTCCGGCGAAACCCTGATCTCTGTGCACACTCGGATCGTCTACCCCCCTAGACGTTCCTCTGACAGGGGTAGCCCGGCGTAGCTCTCTCTTGTTTTGTGTTTGTTTAGGTCATAGGGTGATGTCAAACCATGTTGGTTCACAAGTTGGGGCACTATCCTACCCGGTTTCACCTCGACGGGGAGATTCCACCCTCATACGGGTACGGAACCTTCGCCTCTAGGTTAGAGCGCATGCATGCGAGGGGGGACACATGCAAGCACCTATATATACCAACCTCTCACCACACCCACACACATATGCTAGGGGCACATGCAAGTTTTCATCTCATTCCAATGTTCTCGTGGTCTTCCTCCGGCGAAACCCTGATCTCTGTGCACACTCGGATCGTCTACCCCCCTAGACGTTCCTCTGACAGGGGTAGCCCGGCGTAGCTCTCTCTTGTTTTGTGTTTGTTTAGGTCATAGGGTGATGTCAAACCATGTTGGTTCACAAGTTGGGGCACTATCCTACCCGGTTTCACCTCGACGGGGAGATTCCACCCTCATACGGGTACGGAACCTTCGCCTCTAGGTTAGAGCGCATGCACGCGAGGGGGGACACATGCAAGCACCTATATATACCAACCTCTCACCACACCCACACACATATGCTAGGGGCACATGCAAGTTTTCATCTCATTCCAATGTTCTCGTGGTCTTCCTCCGGCGAAACCCTGATCTCTGTGCACACTCGGATCGTCTACCCCCCTAGACGTTCCTCTGACAGGGGTAGCCCGGCGTAGCTCTCTCTTGTTTTGTGTTTGTTTAGGTCATAGGGTGATGTCAAACCATGTTGGTTCACAAGTTGGGGCACTATCCTACCCGGTTTCACCTCGACGGGGAGATTCCACCCTCATACGGGTACGGAACCTTCGCCTCTAGGTTAGAGCGCATGCATGCGAGGGGGGACACATGCAAGCACCTATATATACCAACCTCTCACCACACCCACACACATATGCTAGGGGCACATGCAAGTTTTCATCTCATTCCAATGTTCTCGTGGTCTTCCTCCGGCGAAACCCTGATCTCTGTGCACACTCGGATCGTCTACCCCCCTAGACGTTCCTCTGACAGGGGTAGCCCGGCGTAGCTCTCTCTTGTTTTGTGTTTGTTTAGGTCATAGGGTGATGTCAAACCATGTTGGTTCACAAGTTGGGGCACTATCCTACCCGGTTTCACCTCGACGGGGAGATTCCACCCTCATACGGGTACGGAACCTTCGCCTCTAGGTTAGAGCGCATGCATGCGAGGGGGGACACATGCAAGCACCTATATATACCAACCTCTCACCACACCCACACACATATGCTAGGGGCACATGCAAGTTTTCATCTCATTCCAATGTTCTCGTGGTCTTCCTCCGGCGAAACCCTGATCTCTGTGCACACTCGGATCGTCTACCCCCCTAGACGTTCCTCTGACAGGGGTAGCCCGGCGTAGCTCTCTCTTGTTTTGTGTTTGTTTAGGTCATAGGGTGATGTCAAACCATGTTGGTTCACAAGTTGGGGCACTATCCTACCCGGTTTCACCTCGACGGGGAGATTCCACCCTCATACGGGTACGGAACCTTCGCCTCTAGGTTAGAGCGCATGCATGCGAGGGGGGACACATGCAAGCACCTATATATACCAACCTCTCACCACACCCACACACATATGCTAGGGGCACATGCAAGTTTTCATCTCATTCCAATGTTCTCGTGGTCTTCCTCCGGCGAAACCCTGATCTCTGTGCACACTCGGATCGTCTACCCCCCTAGACGTTCCTCTGACAGGGGTAGCCCGGCGTAGCTCTCTCTTGTTTTGTGTTTGTTTAGGTCATAGGGTGATGTCAAACCATGTTGGTTCACAAGTTGGGGCACTATCCTACCCGGTTTCACCTCGACGGGGAGATTCCACCCTCATACGGGTACGGAACCTTCGCCTCTAGGTTAGAGCGCATGCATGCGAGGGGGGACACATGCAAGCACCTATATATACCAACCTCTCACCACACCCACACACATATGCTAGGGGCACATGCAAGTTTTCATCTCATTCCAATGTTCTCGTGGTCTTCCTCCGGCGAAACCCTGATCTCTGTGCACACTCGGATCGTCTACCCCCCTAGACGTTCCTCTGACAGGGGTAGCCCGGCGTAGCTCTCTCTTGTTTTGTGTTTGTTTAGGTCATAGGGTGATGTCAAACCATGTTGGTTCACAAGTTGGGGCACTATCCTACCCGGTTTCACCTCGACGGGGAGATTCCACCCTCATACGGGTACGGAACCTTCGCCTCTAGGTTAGAGCGCATGCATGCGAGGGGGGACACATGCAAGCACCTATATATACCAACCTCTCACCACACCCACACACATATGCTAGGGGCACATGCAAGTTTTCATCTCATTCCAATGTTCTCGTGGTCTTCCTCCGGCGAAACCCTGATCTCTGTGCACACTCGGATCGTCTACCCCCCTAGACGTTCCTCTGACAGGGGTAGCCCGGCGTAGCTCTCTCTTGTTTTGTGTTTGTTTAGGTCATAGGGTGATGTCAAACCATGTTGGTTCACAAGTTGGGGCACTATCCTACCCGGTTTCACCTCGACGGGGAGATTCCACCCTCATACGGGTACGGAACCTTCGCCTCTAGGTTAGAGCGCATGCATGCGAGGGGGGACACATGCAAGCACCTATATATACCAACCTCTCACCACACCCACACACATATGCTAGGGGCACATGCAAGTTTTCATCTCATTCCAATGTTCTCGTGGTCTTCCTCCGGCGAAACCCTGATCTCTGTGCACACTCGGATCGTCTACCCCCCTAGACGTTCCTCTGACAGGGGTAGCCCGGCGTAGCTCTCTCTTGTTTTGTGTTTGTTTAGGTCATAGGGTGATGTCAAACCATGTTGGTTCACAAGTTGGGGCACTATCCTACCCGGTTTCACCTCGACGGGGAGATTCCACCCTCATACGGGTACGGAACCTTCGCCTCTAGGTTAGAGCGCATGCATGCGAGGGGGGACACATGCAAGCACCTATATATACCAACCTCTCACCACACCCACACACATATGCTAGGGGCACATGCAAGTTTTCATCTCATTCCAATGTTCTCGTGGTCTTCCTCCGGCGAAACCCTGATCTCTGTGCACACTCGGATCGTCTACCCCCCTAGACGTTCCTCTGACAGGGGTAGCCCGGCGTAGCTCTCTCTTGTTTTGTGTTTGTTTAGGTCATAGGGTGATGTCAAACCATGTTGGTTCACAAGTTGGGGCACTATCCTACCCGGTTTCACCTCGACGGGGAGATTCCACCCTCATACGGGTACGGAACCTTCGCCTCTAGGTTAGAGCGCATGCATGCGAGGGGGGACACATGCAAGCACCTATATATACCAACCTCTCACCACACCCACACACATATGCTAGGGGCACATGCAAGTTTTCATCTCATTCCAATGTTCTCGTGGTCTTCCTCCGGCGAAACCCTGATCTCTGTGCACACTCGGATCGTCTACCCCCCTAGACGTTCCTCTGACAGGGGTAGCCCGGCGTAGCTCTCTCTTGTTTTGTGTTTGTTTAGGTCATAGGGTGATGTCAAACCATGTTGGTTCACAAGTTGGGGCACTATCCTACCCGGTTTCACCTCGACGGGGAGATTCCACCCTCATACGGGTACGGAACCTTCGCCTCTAGGTTAGAGCGCATGCATGCGAGGGGGGACACATGCAAGCACCTATATATACCAACCTCTCACCACACCCACACACATATGCTAGGGGCACATGCAAGTTTTCATCTCATTCCAATGTTCTCGTGGTCTTCCTCCGGCGAAACCCTGATCTCTGTGCACACTCGGATCGTCTACCCCCCTAGACGTTCCTCTGACAGGGGTAGCCCGGCGTAGCTCTCTCTTGTTTTGTGTTTGTTTAGGTCATAGGGTGATGTCAAACCATGTTGGTTCACAAGTTGGGGCACTATCCTACCCGGTTTCACCTCGACGGGGAGATTCCACCCTCATACGGGTACGGAACCTTCGCCTCTAGGTTAGAGCGCATGCATGCGAGGGGGGACACATGCAAGCACCTATATATACCAACCTCTCACCACACCCACACACATATGCTAGGGGCACATGCAAGTTTTCATCTCATTCCAATGTTCTCGTGGTCTTCCTCCGGCGAAACCCTGATCTCTGTGCACACTCGGATCGTCTACCCCCCTAGACGTTCCTCTGACAGGGGTAGCCCGGCGTAGCTCTCTCTTGTTTTGTGTTTGTTTAGGTCATAGGGTGATGTCAAACCATGTTGGTTCACAAGTTGGGGCACTATCCTACCCGGTTTCACCTCGACGGGGAGATTCCACCCTCATACGGGTACGGAACCTTCGCCTCTAGGTTAGAGCGCATGCATGCGAGGGGGGACACATGCAAGCACCTATATATACCAACCTCTCACCACACCCACACACATATGCTAGGGGCACATGCAAGTTTTCATCTCATTCCAATGTTCTCGTGGTCTTCCTCCGGCGAAACCCTGATCTCTGTGCACACTCGGATCGTCTACCCCCCTAGACGTTCCTCTGACAGGGGTAGCCCGGCGTAGCTCTCTCTTGTTTTGTGTTTGTTTAGGTCATAGGGTGATGTCAAACCATGTTGGTTCACAAGTTGGGGCACTATCCTACCCGGTTTCACCTCGACGGGGAGATTCCACCCTCATACGGGTACGGAACCTTCGCCTCTAGGTTAGAGCGCATGCATGCGAGGGGGGACACATGCAAGCACCTATATATACCAACCTCTCACCACACCCACACACATATGCTAGGGGCACATGCAAGTTTTCATCTCATTCCAATGTTCTCGTGGTCTTCCTCCGGCGAAACCCTGATCTCTGTGCACACTCGGATCGTCTACCCCCCTAGACGTTCCTCTGACAGGGGTAGCCCGGCGTAGCTCTCTCTTGTTTTGTGTTTGTTTAGGTCATAGGGTGATGTCAAACCATGTTGGTTCACAAGTTGGGGCACTATCCTACCCGGTTTCACCTCGACGGGGAGATTCCACCCTCATACGGGTACGGAACCTTCGCCTCTAGGTTAGAGCGCATGCATGCGAGGGGGGACACATGCAAGCACCTATATATACCAACCTCTCACCACACCCACACACATATGCTAGGGGCACATGCAAGTTTTCATCTCATTCCAATGTTCTCGTGGTCTTCCTCCGGCGAAACCCTGATCTCTGTGCACACTCGGATCGTCTACCCCCCTAGACGTTCCTCTGACAGGGGTAGCCCGGCGTAGCTCTCTCTTGTTTTGTGTTTGTTTAGGTCATAGGGTGATGTCAAACCATGTTGGTTCACAAGTTGGGGCACTATCCTACCCGGTTTCACCTCGACGGGGAGATTCCACCCTCATACGGGTACGGAACCTTCGCCTCTAGGTTAGAGCGCATGCATGCGAGGGGGGACACATGCAAGCACCTATATATACCAACCTCTCACCACACCCACACACATATGCTAGGGGCACATGCAAGTTTTCATCTCATTCCAATGTTCTCGTGGTCTTCCTCCGGCGAAACCCTGATCTCTGTGCACACTCGGATCGTCTACCCCCCTAGACGTTCCTCTGACAGGGGTAGCCCGGCGTAGCTCTCTCTTGTTTTGTGTTTGTTTAGGTCATAGGGTGATGTCAAACCATGTTGGTTCACAAGTTGGGGCACTATCCTACCCGGTTTCACCTCGACGGGGAGATTCCACCCTCATACGGGTACGGAACCTTCGCCTCTAGGTTAGAGCGCATGCATGCGAGGGGGGACACATGCAAGCACCTATATATACCAACCTCTCACCACACCCACACACATATGCTAGGGGCACATGCAAGTTTTCATCTCATTCCAATGTTCTCGTGGTCTTCCTCCGGCGAAACCCTGATCTCTGTGCACACTCGGATCGTCTACCCCCCTAGACGTTCCTCTGACAGGGGTAGCCCGGCGTAGCTCTCTCTTGTTTTGTGTTTGTTTAGGTCATAGGGTGATGTCAAACCATGTTGGTTCACAAGTTGGGGCACTATCCTACCCGGTTTCACCTCGACGGGGAGATTCCACCCTCATACGGGTACGGAACCTTCGCCTCTAGGTTAGAGCGCATGCATGCGAGGGGGGACACATGCAAGCACCTATATATACCAACCTCTCACCACACCCACACACATATGCTAGGGGCACATGCAAGTTTTCATCTCATTCCAATGTTCTCGTGGTCTTCCTCCGGCGAAACCCTGATCTCTGTGCACACTCGGATCGTCTACCCCCCTAGACGTTCCTCTGACAGGGGTAGCCCGGCGTAGCTCTCTCTTGTTTTGTGTTTGTTTAGGTCATAGGGTGATGTCAAACCATGTTGGTTCACAAGTTGGGGCACTATCCTACCCGGTTTCACCTCGACGGGGAGATTCCACCCTCATACGGGTACGGAACCTTCGCCTCTAGGTTAGAGCGCATGCATGCGAGGGGGGACACATGCAAGCACCTATATATACCAACCTCTCACCACACCCACACACATATGCTAGGGGCACATGCAAGTTTTCATCTCATTCCAATGTTCTCGTGGTCTTCCTCCGGCGAAACCCTGATCTCTGTGCACACTCGGATCGTCTACCCCCCTAGACGTTCCTCTGACAGGGGTAGCCCGGCGTAGCTCTCTCTTGTTTTGTGTTTGTTTAGGTCATAGGGTGATGTCAAACCATGTTGGTTCACAAGTTGGGGCACTATCCTACCCGGTTTCACCTCGACGGGGAGATTCCACCCTCATACGGGTACGGAACCTTCGCCTCTAGGTTAGAGCGCATGCATGCGAGGGGGGACACATGCAAGCACCTATATATACCAACCTCTCACCACACCCACACACATATGCTAGGGGCACATGCAAGTTTTCATCTCATTCCAATGTTCTCGTGGTCTTCCTCCGGCGAAACCCTGATCTCTGTGCACACTCGGATCGTCTACCCCCCTAGACGTTCCTCTGACAGGGGTAGCCCGGCGTAGCTCTCTCTTGTTTTGTGTTTGTTTAGGTCATAGGGTGATGTCAAACCATGTTGGTTCACAAGTTGGGGCACTATCCTACCCGGTTTCACCTCGACGGGGAGATTCCACCCTCATACGGGTACGGAACCTTCGCCTCTAGGTTAGAGCGCATGCATGCGAGGGGGGACACATGCAAGCACCTATATATACCAACCTCTCACCACACCCACACACATATGCTAGGGGCACATGCAAGTTTTCATCTCATTCCAATGTTCTCGTGGTCTTCCTCCGGCGAAACCCTGATCTCTGTGCACACTCGGATCGTCTACCCCCCTAGACGTTCCTCTGACAGGGGTAGCCCGGCGTAGCTCTCTCTTGTTTTGTGTTTGTTTAGGTCATAGGGTGATGTCAAACCATGTTGGTTCACAAGTTGGGGCACTATCCTACCCGGTTTCACCTCGACGGGGAGATTCCACCCTCATACGGGTACGGAACCTTCGCCTCTAGGTTAGAGCGCATGCATGCGAGGGGGGACACATGCAAGCACCTATATATACCAACCTCTCACCACACCCACACACATATGCTAGGGGCACATGCAAGTTTTCATCTCATTCCAATGTTCTCGTGGTCTTCCTCCGGCGAAACCCTGATCTCTGTGCACACTCGGATCGTCTACCCCCCTAGACGTTCCTCTGACAGGGGTAGCCCGGCGTAGCTCTCTCTTGTTTTGTGTTTGTTTAGGTCATAGGGTGATGTCAAACCATGTTGGTTCACAAGTTGGGGCACTATCCTACCCGGTTTCACCTCGACGGGGAGATTCCACCCTCATACGGGTACGGAACCTTCGCCTCTAGGTTAGAGCGCATGCATGCGAGGGGGGACACATGCAAGCACCTATATATACCAACCTCTCACCACACCCACACACATATGCTAGGGGCACATGCAAGTTTTCATCTCATTCCAATGTTCTCGTGGTCTTCCTCCGGCGAAACCCTGATCTCTGTGCACACTCGGATCGTCTACCCCCCTAGACGTTCCTCTGACAGGGGTAGCCCGGCGTAGCTCTCTCTTGTTTTGTGTTTGTTTAGGTCATAGGGTGATGTCAAACCATGTTGGTTCACAAGTTGGGGCACTATCCTACCCGGTTTCACCTCGACGGGGAGATTCCACCCTCATACGGGTACGGAACCTTCGCCTCTAGGTTAGAGCGCATGCATGCGAGGGGGGACACATGCAAGCACCTATATATACCAACCTCTCACCACACCCACACACATATGCTAGGGGCACATGCAAGTTTTCATCTCATTCCAATGTTCTCGTGGTCTTCCTCCGGCGAAACCCTGATCTCTGTGCACACTCGGATCGTCTACCCCCCTAGACGTTCCTCTGACAGGGGTAGCCCGGCGTAGCTCTCTCTTGTTTTGTGTTTGTTTAGGTCATAGGGTGATGTCAAACCATGTTGGTTCACAAGTTGGGGCACTATCCTACCCGGTTTCACCTCGACGGGGAGATTCCACCCTCATACGGGTACGGAACCTTCGCCTCTAGGTTAGAGCGCATGCATGCGAGGGGGGACACATGCAAGCACCTATATATACCAACCTCTCACCACACCCACACACATATGCTAGGGGCACATGCAAGTTTTCATCTCATTCCAATGTTCTCGTGGTCTTCCTCCGGCGAAACCCTGATCTCTGTGCACACTCGGATCGTCTACCCCCCTAGACGTTCCTCTGACAGGGGTAGCCCGGCGTAGCTCTCTCTTGTTTTGTGTTTGTTTAGGTCATAGGGTGATGTCAAACCATGTTGGTTCACAAGTTGGGGCACTATCCTACCCGGTTTCACCTCGACGGGGAGATTCCACCCTCATACGGGTACGGAACCTTCGCCTCTAGGTTAGAGCGCATGCATGCGAGGGGGGACACATGCAAGCACCTATATATACCAACCTCTCACCACACCCACACACATATATGCTAGGGGCACATGCAAGTTTTCATCTCATTCCAATGTTCTCGTGGTCTTCCTCCGGCGAAACCCTGATCTCTGTGCACACTCGGATCGTCTACCCCCCTAGACGTTCCTCTGACAGGGGTAGCCCGGCGTAGCTCTCTCTTGTTTTGTGTTTGTTTAGGTCATAGGGTGATGTCAAACCATGTTGGTTCACAAGTTGGGGCACTATCCTACCCGGTTTCACCTCGACGGGGAGATTCCACCCTCATACGGGTACGGAACCTTCGCCTCTAGGTTAGAGCGCATGCATGCGAGGGGGGACACATGCAAGCACCTATATATACCAACCTCTCACCACACCCACACACATATGCTAGGGGCACATGCAAGTTTTCATCTCATTCCAATGTTCTCGTGGTCTTCCTCCGGCGAAACCCTGATCTCTGTGCACACTCGGATCGTCTACCCCCCTAGACGTTCCTCTGACAGGGGTAGCCCGGCGTAGCTCTCTCTTGTTTTGTGTTTGTTTAGGTCATAGGGTGATGTCAAACCATGTTGGTTCACAAGTTGGGGCACTATCCTACCCGGTTTCACCTCGACGGGGAGATTCCACCCTCATACGGGTACGGAACCTTCGCCTCTAGGTTAGAGCGCATGCATGCGAGGGGGGACACATGCAAGCACCTATATATACCAACCTCTCACCACACCCACACACATATGCTAGGGGCACATGCAAGTTTTCATCTCATTCCAATGTTCTCGTGGTCTTCCTCCGGCGAAACCCTGATCTCTGTGCACACTCGGATCGTCTACCCCCCTAGACGTTCCTCTGACAGGGGTAGCCCGGCGTAGCTCTCTCTTGTTTTGTGTTTGTTTAGGTCATAGGGTGATGTCAAACCATGTTGGTTCACAAGTTGGGGCACTATCCTACCCGGTTTCACCTCGACGGGGAGATTCCACCCTCATACGGGTACGGAACCTTCGCCTCTAGGTTAGAGCGCATGCATGCGAGGGGGGACACATGCAAGCACCTATATATACCAACCTCTCACCACACCCACACACATATGCTAGGGGCACATGCAAGTTTTCATCTCATTCCAATGTTCTCGTGGTCTTCCTCCGGCGAAACCCTGATCTCTGTGCACACTCGGATCGTCTACCCCCCTAGACGTTCCTCTGACAGGGGTAGCCCGGCGTAGCTCTCTCTTGTTTTGTGTTTGTTTAGGTCATAGGGTGATGTCAAACCATGTTGGTTCACAAGTTGGGGCACTATCCTACCCGGTTTCACCTCGACGGGGAGATTCCACCCTCATACGGGTACGGAACCTTCGCCTCTAGGTTAGAGCGCATGCATGCGAGGGGGGACACATGCAAGCACCTATATATACCAACCTCTCACCACACCCACACACATATGCTAGGGGCACATGCAAGTTTTCATCTCATTCCAATGTTCTCGTGGTCTTCCTCCGGCGAAACCCTGATCTCTGTGCACACTCGGATCGTCTACCCCCCTAGACGTTCCTCTGACAGGGGTAGCCCGGCGTAGCTCTCTCTTGTTTTGTGTTTGTTTAGGTCATAGGGTGATGTCAAACCATGTTGGTTCACAAGTTGGGGCACTATCCTACCCGGTTTCACCTCGACGGGGAGATTCCACCCTCATACGGGTACGGAACCTTCGCCTCTAGGTTAGAGCGCATGCATGCGAGGGGGGACACATGCAAGCACCTATATATACCAACCTCTCACCACACCCACACACATATGCTAGGGGCACATGCAAGTTTTCATCTCATTCCAATGTTCTCGTGGTCTTCCTCCGGCGAAACCCTGATCTCTGTGCACACTCGGATCGTCTACCCCCCTAGACGTTCCTCTGACAGGGGTAGCCCGGCGTAGCTCTCTCTTGTTTTGTGTTTGTTTAGGTCATAGGGTGATGTCAAACCATGTTGGTTCACAAGTTGGGGCACTATCCTACCCGGTTTCACCTCGACGGGGAGATTCCACCCTCATACGGGTACGGAACCTTCGCCTCTAGGTTAGAGCGCATGCATGCGAGGGGGGACACATGCAAGCACCTATATATACCAACCTCTCACCACACCCACACACATATGCTAGGGGCACATGCAAGTTTTCATCTCATTCCAATGTTCTCGTGGTCTTCCTCCGGCGAAACCCTGATCTCTGTGCACACTCGGATCGTCTACCCCCCTAGACGTTCCTCTGACAGGGGTAGCCCGGCGTAGCTCTCTCTTGTTTTGTGTTTGTTTAGGTCATAGGGTGATGTCAAACCATGTTGGTTCACAAGTTGGGGCACTATCCTACCCGGTTTCACCTCGACGGGGAGATTCCACCCTCATACGGGTACGGAACCTTCGCCTCTAGGTTAGAGCGCATGCATGCGAGGGGGGACACATGCAAGCACCTATATATACCAACCTCTCACCACACCCACACACATATGCTAGGGGCACATGCAAGTTTTCATCTCATTCCAATGTTCTCGTGGTCTTCCTCCGGCGAAACCCTGATCTCTGTGCACACTCGGATCGTCTACCCCCCTAGACGTTCCTCTGACAGGGGTAGCCCGGCGTAGCTCTCTCTTGTTTTGTGTTTGTTTAGGTCATAGGGTGATGTCAAACCATGTTGGTTCACAAGTTGGGGCACTATCCTACCCGGTTTCACCTCGACGGGGAGATTCCACCCTCATACGGGTACGGAACCTTCGCCTCTAGGTTAGAGCGCATGCATGCGAGGGGGGACACATGCAAGCACCTATATATACCAACCTCTCACCACACCCACACACATATGCTAGGGGCACATGCAAGTTTTCATCTCATTCCAATGTTCTCGTGGTCTTCCTCCGGCGAAACCCTGATCTCTGTGCACACTCGGATCGTCTACCCCCCTAGACGTTCCTCTGACAGGGGTAGCCCGGCGTAGCTCTCTCTTGTTTTGTGTTTGTTTAGGTCATAGGGTGATGTCAAACCATGTTGGTTCACAAGTTGGGGCACTATCCTACCCGGTTTCACCTCGACGGGGAGATTCCACCCTCATACGGGTACGGAACCTTCGCCTCTAGGTTAGAGCGCATGCATGCGAGGGGGGACACATGCAAGCACCTATATATACCAACCTCTCACCACACCCACACACATATGCTAGGGGCACATGCAAGTTTTCATCTCATTCCAATGTTCTCGTGGTCTTCCTCCGGCGAAACCCTGATCTCTGTGCACACTCGGATCGTCTACCCCCCTAGACGTTCCTCTGACAGGGGTAGCCCGGCGTAGCTCTCTCTTGTTTTGTGTTTGTTTAGGTCATAGGGTGATGTCAAACCATGTTGGTTCACAAGTTGGGGCACTATCCTACCCGGTTTCACCTCGACGGGGAGATTCCACCCTCATACGGGTACGGAACCTTCGCCTCTAGGTTAGAGCGCATGCATGCGAGGGGGGACACATGCAAGCACCTATATATACCAACCTCTCACCACACCCACACACATATGCTAGGGGCACATGCAAGTTTTCATCTCATTCCAATGTTCTCGTGGTCTTCCTCCGGCGAAACCCTGATCTCTGTGCACACTCGGATCGTCTACCCCCCTAGACGTTCCTCTGACAGGGGTAGCCCGGCGTAGCTCTCTCTTGTTTTGTGTTTGTTTAGGTCATAGGGTGATGTCAAACCATGTTGGTTCACAAGTTGGGGCACTATCCTACCCGGTTTCACCTCGACGGGGAGATTCCACCCTCATACGGGTACGGAACCTTCGCCTCTAGGTTAGAGCGCATGCATGCGAGGGGGGACACATGCAAGCACCTATATATACCAACCTCTCACCACACCCACACACATATGCTAGGGGCACATGCAAGTTTTCATCTCATTCCAATGTTCTCGTGGTCTTCCTCCGGCGAAACCCTGATCTCTGTGCACACTCGGATCGTCTACCCCCCTAGACGTTCCTCTGACAGGGGTAGCCCGGCGTAGCTCTCTCTTGTTTTGTGTTTGTTTAGGTCATAGGGTGATGTCAAACCATGTTGGTTCACAAGTTGGGGCACTATCCTACCCGGTTTCACCTCGACGGGGAGATTCCACCCTCATACGGGTACGGAACCTTCGCCTCTAGGTTAGAGCGCATGCATGCGAGGGGGGACACATGCAAGCACCTATATATACCAACCTCTCACCACACCCACACACACATATGCTAGGGGCACATGCAAGTTTTCATCTCATTCCAATGTTCTCGTGGTCTTCCTCCGGCGAAACCCTGATCTCTGTGCACACTCGGATCGTCTACCCCCCTAGACGTTCCTCTGACAGGGGTAGCCCGGCGTAGCTCTCTCTTGTTTTGTGTTTGTTTAGGTCATAGGGTGATGTCAAACCATGTTGGTTCACAAGTTGGGGCACTATCCTACCCGGTTTCACCTCGACGGGGAGATTCCACCCTCATACGGGTACGGAACCTTCGCCTCTAGGTTAGAGCGCATGCATGCGAGGGGGGACACATGCAAGCACCTATATATACCAACCTCTCACCACACCCACACACATATGCTAGGGGCACATGCAAGTTTTCATCTCATTCCAATGTTCTCGTGGTCTTCCTCCGGCGAAACCCTGATCTCTGTGCACACTCGGATCGTCTACCCCCCTAGACGTTCCTCTGACAGGGGTAGCCCGGCGTAGCTCTCTCTTGTTTTGTGTTTGTTTAGGTCATAGGGTGATGTCAAACCATGTTGGTTCACAAGTTGGGGCACTATCCTACCCGGTTTCACCTCGACGGGGAGATTCCACCCTCATACGGGTACGGAACCTTCGCCTCTAGGTTAGAGCGCATGCACGCGAGGGGGGACACATGCAAGCACCTATATATACCAACCTCTCACCACACCCACACACATATGCTAGGGGCACATGCAAGTTTTCATCTCATTCCAATGTTCTCGTGGTCTTCCTCCGGCGAAACCCTGATCTCTGTGCACACTCGGATCGTCTACCCCCCTAGACGTTCCTCTGACAGGGGTAGCCCGGCGTAGCTCTCTCTTGTTTTGTGTTTGTTTAGGTCATAGGGTGATGTCAAACCATGTTGGTTCACAAGTTGGGGCACTATCCTACCCGGTTTCACCTCGACGGGGAGATTCCACCCTCATACGGGTACGGAACCTTCGCCTCTAGGTTAGAGCGCATGCACGCGAGGGGGGACACATGCAAGCACCTATATATACCAACCTCTCACCACACCCACACACATATGCTAGGGGCACATGCAAGTTTTCATCTCATTCCAATGTTCTCGTGGTCTTCCTCCGGCGAAACCCTGATCTCTGTGCACACTCGGATCGTCTACCCCCCTAGACGTTCCTCTGACAGGGGTAGCCCGGCGTAGCTCTCTCTTGTTTTGTGTTTGTTTAGGTCATAGGGTGATGTCAAACCATGTTGGTTCACAAGTTGGGGCACTATCCTACCCGGTTTCACCTCGACGGGGAGATTCCACCCTCATACGGGTACGGAACCTTCGCCTCTAGGTTAGAGCGCATGCACGCGAGGGGGGACACATGCAAGCACCTATATATACCAACCTCTCACCACACCCACACACATATGCTAGGGGCACATGCAAGTTTTCATCTCATTCCAATGTTCTCGTGGTCTTCCTCCGGCGAAACCCTGATCTCTGTGCACACTCGGATCGTCTACCCCCCTAGACGTTCCTCTGACAGGGGTAGCCCGGCGTAGCTCTCTCTTGTTTTGTGTTTGTTTAGGTCATAGGGTGATGTCAAACCATGTTGGTTCACAAGTTGGGGCACTATCCTACCCGGTTTCACCTCGACGGGGAGATTCCACCCTCATACGGGTACGGAACCTTCGCCTCTAGGTTAGAGCGCATGCACGCGAGGGGGGACACATGCAAGCACCTATATATACCAACCTCTCACCACACCCACACACATATGCTAGGGGCACATGCAAGTTTTCATCTCATTCCAATGTTCTCGTGGTCTTCCTCCGGCGAAACCCTGATCTCTGTGCACACTCGGATCGTCTACCCCCCTAGACGTTCCTCTGACAGGGGTAGCCCGGCGTAGCTCTCTCTTGTTTTGTGTTTGTTTAGGTCATAGGGTGATGTCAAACCATGTTGGTTCACAAGTTGGGGCACTATCCTACCCGGTTTCACCTCGACGGGGAGATTCCACCCTCATACGGGTACGGAACCTTCGCCTCTAGGTTAGAGCGCATGCACGCGAGGGGGGACACATGCAAGCACCTATATATACCAACCTCTCACCACACCCACACACATATGCTAGGGGCACATGCAAGTTTTCATCTCATTCCAATGTTCTCGTGGTCTTCCTCCGGCGAAACCCTGATCTCTGTGCACACTCGGATCGTCTACCCCCCTAGACGTTCCTCTGACAGGGGTAGCCCGGCGTAGCTCTCTCTTGTTTTGTGTTTGTTTAGGTCATAGGGTGATGTCAAACCATGTTGGTTCACAAGTTGGGGCACTATCCTACCCGGTTTCACCTCGACGGGGAGATTCCACCCTCATACGGGTACGGAACCTTCGCCTCTAGGTTAGAGCGCATGCACGCGAGGGGGGACACATGCAAGCACCTATATATACCAACCTCTCACCACACCCACACACACATATGCTAGGGGCACATGCAAGTTTTCATCTCATTCCAATGTTCTCGTGGTCTTCCTCCGGCGAAACCCTGATCTCTGTGCACACTCGGATCGTCTACCCCCCTAGACGTTCCTCTGACAGGGGTAGCCCGGCGTAGCTCTCTCTTGTTTTGTGTTTGTTTAGGTCATAGGGTGATGTCAAACCATGTTGGTTCACAAGTTGGGGCACTATCCTACCCGGTTTCACCTCGACGGGGAGATTCCACCCTCATACGGGTACGGAACCTTCGCCTCTAGGTTAGAGCGCATGCACGCGAGGGGGGACACATGCAAGCACCTATATATACCAACCTCTCACCACACCCACACACATATGCTAGGGGCACATGCAAGTTTTCATCTCATTCCAATGTTCTCGTGGTCTTCCTCCGGCGAAACCCTGATCTCTGTGCACACTCGGATCGTCTACCCCCCTAGACGTTCCTCTGACAGGGGTAGCCCGGCGTAGCTCTCTCTTGTTTTGTGTTTGTTTAGGTCATAGGGTGATGTCAAACCATGTTGGTTCACAAGTTGGGGCACTATCCTACCCGGTTTCACCTCGACGGGGAGATTCCACCCTCATACGGGTACGGAACCTTCGCCTCTAGGTTAGAGCGCATGCACGCGAGGGGGGACACATGCAAGCACCTATATATACCAACCTCTCACCACACCCACACACATATGCTAGGGGCACATGCAAGTTTTCATCTCATTCCAATGTTCTCGTGGTCTTCCTCCGGCGAAACCCTGATCTCTGTGCACACTCGGATCGTCTACCCCCCTAGACGTTCCTCTGACAGGGGTAGCCCGGCGTAGCTCTCTCTTGTTTTGTGTTTGTTTAGGTCATAGGGTGATGTCAAACCATGTTGGTTCACAAGTTGGGGCACTATCCTACCCGGTTTCACCTCGACGGGGAGATTCCACCCTCATACGGGTACGGAACCTTCGCCTCTAGGTTAGAGCGCATGCACGCGAGGGGGGACACATGCAAGCACCTATATATACCAACCTCTCACCACACCCACACACATATGCTAGGGGCACATGCAAGTTTTCATCTCATTCCAATGTTCTCGTGGTCTTCCTCCGGCGAAACCCTGATCTCTGTGCACACTCGGATCGTCTACCCCCCTAGACGTTCCTCTGACAGGGGTAGCCCGGCGTAGCTCTCTCTTGTTTTGTGTTTGTTTAGGTCATAGGGTGATGTCAAACCATGTTGGTTCACAAGTTGGGGCACTATCCTACCCGGTTTCACCTCGACGGGGAGATTCCACCCTCATACGGGTACGGAACCTTCGCCTCTAGGTTAGAGCGCATGCACGCGAGGGGGGACACATGCAAGCACCTATATATACCAACCTCTCACCACACCCACACACACATATGCTAGGGGCACATGCAAGTTTTCATCTCATTCCAATGTTCTCGTGGTCTTCCTCCGGCGAAACCCTGATCTCTGTGCACACTCGGATCGTCTACCCCCCTAGACGTTCCTCTGACAGGGGTAGCCCGGCGTAGCTCTCTCTTGTTTTGTGTTTGTTTAGGTCATAGGGTGATGTCAAACCATGTTGGTTCACAAGTTGGGGCACTATCCTACCCGGTTTCACCTCGACGGGGAGATTCCACCCTCATACGGGTACGGAACCTTCGCCTCTAGGTTAGAGCGCATGCACGCGAGGGGGGACACATGCAAGCACCTATATATACCAACCTCTCACCACACCCACACACATATGCTAGGGGCACATGCAAGTTTTCATCTCATTCCAATGTTCTCGTGGTCTTCCTCCGGCGAAACCCTGATCTCTGTGCACACTCGGATCGTCTACCCCCCTAGACGTTCCTCTGACAGGGGTAGCCCGGCGTAGCTCTCTCTTGTTTTGTGTTTGTTTAGGTCATAGGGTGATGTCAAACCATGTTGGTTCACAAGTTGGGGCACTATCCTACCCGGTTTCACCTCGACGGGGAGATTCCACCCTCATACGGGTACGGAACCTTCGCCTCTAGGTTAGAGCGCATGCACGCGAGGGGGGACACATGCAAGCACCTATATATACCAACCTCTCACCACACCCACACACATATGCTAGGGGCACATGCAAGTTTTCATCTCATTCCAATGTTCTCGTGGTCTTCCTCCGGCGAAACCCTGATCTCTGTGCACACTCGGATCGTCTACCCCCCTAGACGTTCCTCTGACAGGGGTAGCCCGGCGTAGCTCTCTCTTGTTTTGTGTTTGTTTAGGTCATAGGGTGATGTCAAACCATGTTGGTTCACAAGTTGGGGCACTATCCTACCCGGTTTCACCTCGACGGGGAGATTCCACCCTCATACGGGTACGGAACCTTCGCCTCTAGGTTAGAGCGCATGCACGCGAGGGGGGACACATGCAAGCACCTATATATACCAACCTCTCACCACACCCACACACATATGCTAGGGGCACATGCAAGTTTTCATCTCATTCCAATGTTCTCGTGGTCTTCCTCCGGCGAAACCCTGATCTCTGTGCACACTCGGATCGTCTACCCCCCTAGACGTTCCTCTGACAGGGGTAGCCCGGCGTAGCTCTCTCTTGTTTTGTGTTTGTTTAGGTCATAGGGTGATGTCAAACCATGTTGGTTCACAAGTTGGGGCACTATCCTACCCGGTTTCACCTCGACGGGGAGATTCCACCCTCATACGGGTACGGAACCTTCGCCTCTAGGTTAGAGCGCATGCATGCGAGGGGGGACACATGCAAGCACCTATATATACCAACCTCTCACCACACCCACACACATATATGCTAGGGGCACATGCAAGTTTTCATCTCATTCCAATGTTCTCGTGGTCTTCCTCCGGCGAAACCCTGATCTCTGTGCACACTCGGATCGTCTACCCCCCTAGACGTTCCTCTGACAGGGGTAGCCCGGCGTAGCTCTCTCTTGTTTTGTGTTTGTTTAGGTCATAGGGTGATGTCAAACCATGTTGGTTCACAAGTTGGGGCACTATCCTACCCGGTTTCACCTCGACGGGGAGATTCCACCCTCATACGGGTACGGAACCTTCGCCTCTAGGTTAGAGCGCATGCACGCGAGGGGGGACACATGCAAGCACCTATATATACCAACCTCTCACCACACCCACACACACATATGCTAGGGGCACATGCAAGTTTTCATCTCATTCCAATGTTCTCGTGGTCTTCCTCCGGCGAAACCCTGATCTCTGTGCACACTCGGATCGTCTACCCCCCTAGACGTTCCTCTGACAGGGGTAGCCCGGCGTAGCTCTCTCTTGTTTTGTGTTTGTTTAGGTCATAGGGTGATGTCAAACCATGTTGGTTCACAAGTTGGGGCACTATCCTACCCGGTTTCACCTCGACGGGGAGATTCCACCCTCATACGGGTACGGAACCTTCGCCTCTAGGTTAGAGCGCATGCACGCGAGGGGGGACACATGCAAGCACCTATATATACCAACCTCTCACCACACCCACACACATATGCTAGGGGCACATGCAAGTTTTCATCTCATTCCAATGTTCTCGTGGTCTTCCTCCGGCGAAACCCTGATCTCTGTGCACACTCGGATCGTCTACCCCCCTAGACGTTCCTCTGACAGGGGTAGCCCGGCGTAGCTCTCTCTTGTTTTGTGTTTGTTTAGGTCATAGGGTGATGTCAAACCATGTTGGTTCACAAGTTGGGGCACTATCCTACCCGGTTTCACCTCGACGGGGAGATTCCACCCTCATACGGGTACGGAACCTTCGCCTCTAGGTTAGAGCGCATGCACGCGAGGGGGGACACATGCAAGCACCTATATATACCAACCTCTCACCACACCCACACACATATGCTAGGGGCACATGCAAGTTTTCATCTCATTCCAATGTTCTCGTGGTCTTCCTCCGGCGAAACCCTGATCTCTGTGCACACTCGGATCGTCTACCCCCCTAGACGTTCCTCTGACAGGGGTAGCCCGGCGTAGCTCTCTCTTGTTTTGTGTTTGTTTAGGTCATAGGGTGATGTCAAACCATGTTGGTTCACAAGTTGGGGCACTATCCTACCCGGTTTCACCTCGACGGGGAGATTCCACCCTCATACGGGTACGGAACCTTCGCCTCTAGGTTAGAGCGCATGCACGCGAGGGGGGACACATGCAAGCACCTATATATACCAACCTCTCACCACACCCACACACATATGCTAGGGGCACATGCAAGTTTTCATCTCATTCCAATGTTCTCGTGGTCTTCCTCCGGCGAAACCCTGATCTCTGTGCACACTCGGATCGTCTACCCCCCTAGACGTTCCTCTGACAGGGGTAGCCCGGCGTAGCTCTCTCTTGTTTTGTGTTTGTTTAGGTCATAGGGTGATGTCAAACCATGTTGGTTCACAAGTTGGGGCACTATCCTACCCGGTTTCACCTCGACGGGGAGATTCCACCCTCATACGGGTACGGAACCTTCGCCTCTAGGTTAGAGCGCATGCACGCGAGGGGGGACACATGCAAGCACCTATATATACCAACCTCTCACCACACCCACACACATATGCTAGGGGCACATGCAAGTTTTCATCTCATTCCAATGTTCTCGTGGTCTTCCTCCGGCGAAACCCTGATCTCTGTGCACACTCGGATCGTCTACCCCCCTAGACGTTCCTCTGACAGGGGTAGCCCGGCGTAGCTCTCTCTTGTTTTGTGTTTGTTTAGGTCATAGGGTGATGTCAAACCATGTTGGTTCACAAGTTGGGGCACTATCCTACCCGGTTTCACCTCGACGGGGAGATTCCACCCTCATACGGGTACGGAACCTTCGCCTCTAGGTTAGAGCGCATGCACGCGAGGGGGGACACATGCAAGCACCTATATATACCAACCTCTCACCACACCCACACACATATGCTAGGGGCACATGCAAGTTTTCATCTCATTCCAATGTTCTCGTGGTCTTCCTCCGGCGAAACCCTGATCTCTGTGCACACTCGGATCGTCTACCCCCCTAGACGTTCCTCTGACAGGGGTAGCCCGGCGTAGCTCTCTCTTGTTTTGTGTTTGTTTAGGTCATAGGGTGATGTCAAACCATGTTGGTTCACAAGTTGGGGCACTATCCTACCCGGTTTCACCTCGACGGGGAGATTCCACCCTCATACGGGTACGGAACCTTCGCCTCTAGGTTAGAGCGCATGCACGCGAGGGGGGACACATGCAAGCACCTATATATACCAACCTCTCACCACACCCACACACATATATGCTAGGGGGCACATGCAAGTTTTCATCTCATTCCAATGTTCTCGTGGTCTTCCTCCGGCGAAACCCTGATCTCTGTGCACACTCGGATCGTCTACCCCCCTAGACGTTCCTCTGACAGGGGTAGCCCGGCGTAGCTCTCTCTTGTTTTGTGTTTGTTTAGGTCATAGGGTGATGTCAAACCATGTTGGTTCACAAGTTGGGGCACTATCCTACCCGGTTTCACCTCGACGGGGAGATTCCACCCTCATACGGGTACGGAACCTTCGCCTCTAGGTTAGAGCGCATGCACGCGAGGGGGGACACATGCAAGCACCTATATATACCAACCTCTCACCACACCCACACACATATGCTAGGGGCACATGCAAGTTTTCATCTCATTCCAATGTTCTCGTGGTCTTCCTCCGGCGAAACCCTGATCTCTGTGCACACTCGGATCGTCTACCCCCCTAGACGTTCCTCTGACAGGGGTAGCCCGGCGTAGCTCTCTCTTGTTTTGTGTTTGTTTAGGTCATAGGGTGATGTCAAACCATGTTGGTTCACAAGTTGGGGCACTATCCTACCCGGTTTCACCTCGACGGGGAGATTCCACCCTCATACGGGTACGGAACCTTCGCCTCTAGGTTAGAGCGCATGCATGCGAGGGGGGACACATGCAAGCACCTATATATACCAACCTCTCACCACACCCACACACATATGCTAGGGGCACATGCAAGTTTTCATCTCATTCCAATGTTCTCGTGGTCTTCCTCCGGCGAAACCCTGATCTCTGTGCACACTCGGATCGTCTACCCCCTAGACGTTCCTCTGACAGGGGTAGCCCGGCGTAGCTCTCTCTTGTTTTGTGTTTGTTTAGGTCATAGGGTGATGTCAAACCATGTTGGTTCACAAGTTGGGGCACTATCCTACCCGGTTTTACCTCGACGGGGAGATTCCACCCTCATACGGGTACGGAACCTTCGCCTCTAGGTTAGAGCGCATGCACGCGAGGGGGGACACATGCAAGCACCTATATATACCAACCTCTCACCACACCCACACACATATGCTAGGGGCACATGCAAGTTTTCATCTCATTCCAATGTTCTCGTGGTCTTCCTCCGGCGAAACCCTGATCTCTGTGCACACTCGGATCGTCTACCCCCTAGACGTTCCTCTGACAGGGGTAGCCCGGCGTAGCTCTCTCTTGTTTTGTGTTTGTTTAGGTCATAGGGTGATGTCAAACCATGTTGGTTCACAAGTTGGGGCACTATCCTACCCGGTTTTACCTCGACGGGAGATTCCACCCTCATACGGGTACGGAACCTTCGCCTCTAGGTTAGAGCGCATGCATGCGAGGGGGGACACATGCAAGCACCTATATATACCAACCTCTCACCACACCCCACACATATGCTAGGGGCACATGCAAGTTTTCATCTCATTCCAATGTTCTCGTGGTCTTCCTCCGGCGAAACCCTGATCTCTGTGCACACTCGGATCGTCTACCCCCCTAGACGTTCCTCTGACAGGGGTAGCCCGGCGTAGCTCTCTCTTGTTTTGTGTTTGTTTAGGTCATAGGGTGATGTCAAACCATGTTGGTTCACAAGTTGGGGCACTATCCTACCCGGTTTCACCTCGACGGGGAGATTCCACCCTCATACGGGTACGGAACCTTCGCCTCTAGGTTAGAGCGCATGCATGCGAGGGGGGACACATGCAAGCACCTATATATACCAACCTCTCACCACACCCACACACACATATGCTAGGGGCACATGCAAGTTTTCATCTCATTCCAATGTTCTCGTGGTCTTCCTCCGGCGAAACCCTGATCTCTGTGCACACTCGGATCGTCTACCCCCCTAGACGTTCCTCTGACAGGGGTAGCCCGGCGTAGCTCTCTCTTGTTTTGTGTTTGTTTAGGTCATAGGGTGATGTCAAACCATGTTGGTTCACAAGTTGGGGCACTATCCTACCCGGTTTCACCTCGACGGGGAGATTCCACCCTCATACGGGTACGGAACCTTCGCCTCTAGGTTAGAGCGCATGCACGCGAGGGGGGACACATGCAAGCACCTATATATACCAACCTCTCACCACACCCACACACACATATGCTAGGGGCACATGCAAGTTTTCATCTCATTCCAATGTTCTCGTGGTTTCCTCCGGCGAAACCCTGATCTCTGTGCACACTCGGATCGTCTACCCCCCTAGACGTTCCTCTGACAGGGGTAGCCCGGCGTAGCTCTCTCTTGTTTTGTGTTTGTTTAGGTCATAGGGTGATGTCAAACCATGTTGGTTCACAAGTTGGGGCACTATCCTACCCGGTTTCACCTCGACGGGGAGATTCCACCCTCATACGGGTCCGGAACCTTCGCCTCTAGGTTAGAGCGCATGCACGCGAGGGGGACACATGCAAGCACCTATATATACCAACCTCTCACCACACCCCACACACATATGCTAGGGGCACATGCAAGTTTTCATCTCATTCCAATGTTCTCGTGGTCTTCCTCCGGCGAAACCCTGATCTCTGTGCACACTCGGATCGTCTACCCCCCTAGACGTTCCTCTGACAGGGGTAGCCCGGCGTAGCTCTCTCTGTTGTGTTTGTTTGTTTAGGTCATAGGGTGATGTCAACCATGTTGGTTCACAAGTTGGGGCACTATCCTACCCGGTTTCACCTCGACGGGGAGATTCCACCCTCATACGGGTACGGAACCTTCGCCTCTAGGTTAGAGCGCATGCACGCGAGGGGGGACACATGCAAGCACCTATATATACCAACCTCTCACCACACCCACACACATATGCTAGGGGCACATGCAAGTTTTCATCTCATTCCAATGTTCTCGTGGTCTTCCTCCGGCGAAACCCTGATCTCTGTGCACACTCGGATCGTCTACCCCCCTAGACGTTCCTCTGACAGGGGTAGCCCGGCGTAGCTCTCTCTTGTTTTGTGTTTGTTTAGGTCATAGGGTGATGTCAAACCATGTTGGTTCACAAGTTGGGGCACTATCCTACCCGGTTTTCACCTCGACGGGGAGATTCCACCCTCATACGGGTACCGGAACCTTCGCCTCTAGGTTAGAGCGCATGCACGCGAGGGGGACACATGCAAGCACCTATATATACCAACCTCTCACCACACCACCACACACATATGCTAGGGGGCACATGCAAGTTTTCATCTCATTCCAATGTTCTCGTGGTCTTCCTCCGGCGAAACCCTGATCTCTGTGCACACTCGGATCGTCTACCCCCCTAGACGTTCCTCTGACAGGGGTAGCCCGGCGTAGCTCTCTCTTGTTTTGTGTTTGTTTAGGTCATAGGGTGATGTCAAACCATGTTGGTTCACAAGTTGGGGCACTATCCTACCCGGTTTCACCTCGACGGGGAGATTCCACCCTCATACGGGTACGGAACCTTCGCCTCTAGGTTAGAGCGCATGCACGCGAGGGGGGACACATGCAAGCACCTATATATACCAACCTCTCACCCACCCCACACACATATGCTAGGGGCACATGCAAGTTTTCATCTCATTCCAATGTTCTCGTGGTCTTCCTCCGGCGAAACCCTGATCTCTGTGCACACTCGGATCGTCTACCCCCTAGACGTTCCTCTGAGAGGGGTAGCCCGGCGTAGCTCTCTCTTGTTTTGTTTGTTTAGGTCATAGGGTGATGTCAAACCATGTTGGTTCACAAGTTGGGGCACTATCCTACCCGGTTTCACCTCGACGGGGAGATTCCACCCTCATACGGGTACGGAACCTTCGCCTCTAGGTTAGAGCGCATGCACGCGAGGGGGGACACATGCAAGCACCTATATATACCAACCTCTCACCACACCCACACACATATGCTAGGGGCACATGCAAGTTTTCATCTCATTCCAATGTTCTCGTGGTCTTCCTCCGGCGAAACCCTGATCTCTGTGCACACTCGGATCGTCTACCCCCCTAGACGTTCCTCTGACAGGGGTAGCCCGGCGTAGCTCTCTCTTGTTTTGTGTTTGTTTAGGTCATAGGGTGATGTCAAACCATGTTGGTTCACAAGTTGGGGCACTATCCTACCCGGTTTTACCTCGACGGGGAGATTCCACCCTCATACGGGTACGGAACCTTCGCCTCTAGGTTAGAGCGCATGCATGCGAGGGGGGACACATGCAAGCACCTATATATACCAACCTCTCACCACACCCACACACATATGCTAGGGGCACATGCAAGTTTTCATCTCATTCCAATGTTCTCGTGGTCTTCCTCCGGCGAAACCCTGATCTCTGTGCACACTCGGATCGTCTACCCCCCTAGACGTTCCTCTGACAGGGGTAGCCCGGCGTAGCTCTCTCTTGTTTTGTGTTTGTTTAGGTCATAGGGTGATGTCAAACCATGTTGGTTCACAAGTTGGGGCACTATCCTACCCGGTTTTACCTCGACGGGGAGATTCCACCCTCATACGGGTACGGAACCTTCGCCTCTAGGTTAGAGCGCATGCACGCGAGGGGGGACACATGCAAGCACCTATATATACCAACCTCTCACCACACCCACACACATATGCTAGGGGCACATGCAAGTTTTCATCTCATTCCAATGTTCTCGTGGTCTTCCTCCGGCGAAACCCTGATCTCTGTGCACACTCGGATCGTCTACCCCCTAGACGTTCCTCTGACAGGGGTAGCCCGGCGTAGCTCTCTCTTGTTTTGTGTTTGTTTAGGTCATAGGGTGATGTCAAACCATGTTGGTTCACAAGTTGGGGCACTATCCTACCGGTTTCACCTCGACGGGGAGATTCCACCCTCATACGGGTACGGAACCTTCGCCTCTAGGTTAGAGCGCATGCACGCGAGGGGGGACACATGCAAGCACCTATATATACCAACCTCTCACCACACCCACACACATATGCTAGGGGCACATGCAAGTTTTCATCTCATTCCAATGTTCTCGTGGTCTTCCTCCGGCGAAACCCTGATCTCTGTGCACACTCGGATCGTCTACCCCCCTAGACGTTCCTCTGACAGGGGTAGCCCGGCGTAGCTCTCTCTTGTTTTGTGTTTGTTTAGGTCATAGGGTGATGTCAAACCATGTTGGTTCACAAGTTGGGGCACTATCCTACCCGGTTTCACCTCGACGGGGAGATTCCACCCTCATACGGGTCCGGAACCTTCGCCTCTAGGTTAGAGCGCATGCATGCGAGGGGGGACACATGCAAGCACCTATATATACCAACCTCTCACCACACCCACACACATATGCTAGTGGCACATGCAAGTTTTCATCTCATTCCAATGTTCTCGTGGTCTTCCTCGGCGAAACCCTGATCTCTGTGCACACTCGGATCGTCTACCCCCTAGACGTTCCTCTGACAGGGGTAGCCCGGCGTAGCTCTCTCTTGTTTTGTGTTTGTTTAGGTCATAGGGTGATGTCAAACCATGTTGGTTCACAAGTTGGGGCACTATCCTACCCGGTTTTACCTCGACGGGGAGATTCCACCCTCATACGGGTACGGAACCTTCGCCTCTAGGTTAGAGCGCATGCACGCGAGGGGGACACATGCAAGCACCTATATATACCAACCTCTCACCACACCCACACCACATATGCTAGGGGCACATGCAAGTTTTCATCTCATTCCAATGTTCTCGTGGTCTTCCTCGGCGGCGAAACCCTAATCTCTTGTGCACACTCGGATCGTCTACCCCCTAGACGTTCCTCTGACAGGGGTTAGCCCGCGTAGCTCTCTCTGTTTTGTGTTTGTTTAGGTCATCATAGGGTGATGTCAAACCATGTTGGTTCACAAGTTGGGGCACTATCCTACCCGGTTTACCTCGACGGGGAGATTCCACCTCATACGGGTCCAGGAACCTTCGCCTCTAGGTTAGAGCGCATGCATGCGAGGGGGGGGACACATGCAAGCACCTATATATACCAACCTCTCACCACACCCACACACATATTCTAGGGGCACATGCAAGTTTTCATCTCATTCCAATGTTCTCGTGGTCTTCCTCCGGCGAAAACCCTGATCTCTGTGCACACTCGGATCGTCTACCCCCTAGACGTCCTCTGACAGGGGTAGCCCGGCGTGTAGCTCTCTCTTGTTTTGTGTTTGTTTAGGTCATAGGGTGGTGAATCAAACCATGTTGGTTCACAAGTTGGGGCACTATCCTACCCGGTTTTACCTCGACGGGGAGATTCCACCCTCATACGGGTACGGAACCTTCGCCTCTAGGTTAGAGCGCATGCATGCGAGGGGGACACATTGCAAGCACCTATATATACCAACCTCTCACCACACCCCACACAATATTCTAGGGGCACATGCAAGTTTTCATCTCATTCCAATGTTCTCGTGGTCTTCCTCCGGCGAAAACCTGATCTCTGTGCACACTCGGATCGTCCTACCCCCCTAGACGTTCCTCTGACAGGGTAGCCCGGCGTTAGCTCTCTCTTGTTTTGTGTTTGTTTTAGGTCATAGGGTGATGTCAAACCATGTTGGTTCACAAGTTGGGCACTATCCTACCCGGTTTACCTCGACGGGGAGATTCCACCCTCATACGGGTCGGAACCTTCGCCTCTAGGTTAGAGCGCATGCATGCGAGGGGGGACACATGCAAGCACCTTATATACCAACCTCTCACCACACCCACACACATATGCTAGGGGCACATGCAAGTTTTCATCTCATTCCAATGTTCTCGTGGTCTTCCTCCGGCGAAACCCTGATCTCTGTGCACACTCGGATCGTCTACCCCCTAGACGTTCCTCTGACAGGGGTAGCCGGCGTAGCTCTCTCTTGTTTTGTGTTTGTTTAGGTCATAGGGTGATGTCAAACCATGTTGGTTCACAAGTGGGGGCACTATCCTACCCGGTTTTACCTCGACGGGGGAGATTCCACCCTCATACGGGTACGGAAACCTTCGCCTTAGGTTAGAGCGCATGCATGCGAGGGGGGACACATGCAAGCACCTATATATACCAACCTCTCACCACACCCACACACATATGCTAGGGGCACATGCAAGTTTTCATCTCATTCCAATGTTCTCGTGGTCTTCCTCCGGCGAAACCCTGATCTCTGTGCACACTCGGATCGTCTACCCCCCTAGCGTTCCTCTGACAGGGGTAGCCCGGCGTAGCTCTCTCTTGTTTTGTGTTTGTTTAGGTCATAGGGTGATGTCAAACCATGTTGGTTCACAAGTGGGGCACTATCCTACCCGTTTTACCTCGACGGGGAGATTCCACCCTCATACGGGTCGGAACCTTCGCCTCTAGGTTAGAGCGCATGCATGCGAGGGGGGACACATGCAAGCACCTATTATACCAACCTCTCACCACACCCACACACATATTCTAGGGGCACAATGCAAGTTTTCATCTCATTCCAATGTTCTCGTGGTCTTCCTCCGGCGAAACCCTGATCCTGTGCACACTCGGATCGTCTACCCCCTAGACGTTCCTCTGAACAGGGGTAGCCCGGCGTAGCTCTCTCTTGTTTTGTGTTTGTTTAGGTCATAGGGTGATGTCAACCCATGTTGGTTCACAAGTTGGGGCACTATCCTACCCGGTTTACCTCGACGGGGAGATTCCACCCTCCTACGGGTCCGGAACCTTCGCCTCTAGGTTAGAGCGCATGCATGCGCGGGGGGGACACATGCAAGCACCTATATATACCAATCTTCACCACACCCACAACACATATGCTAGGGGCACATGGCAAGTTTTCATCTCATTCCAATGTTCTCGTGGTCTTCCTCCGGCGAAACCCTGATCTCTGTGCACACTCGGATCGTCTACCCCCTAGACGTTCTCTGACAGGGTTTTAGCCGGCGTAGCTCTCTCTTGTTTTTGTGTTTGTTTATGTCATAGGGTGATGTCAAACCATGTTGGTTCACAAGTTGGGGCACTATCCTACCCGGTTTACCTCGACGGGGAGATTCCACCCTCATACGGGTACGGGACCCTTCGCCTCTAGTTAGAGCGCATGCCGCGAGGGGGGACACATGCAAGCACCTATATATACCAACCTCATCCCACACCCACCCACACATATGCTAGGGGCAATGCAAGTTTTCATCTCATCCCAATGTTCTCGTGGTCTTCCTCCTCGGCGAAACCCTGATCTCTGTGCACACTCGGATCGTCTACCCCTAGACGTTCCTCTGACAGGGGTAGCCCGGCGTAGCTCTCTCTTGTTTTGTGTTTGTTTAGGTCATAGGGTGATGTCAAACCATGTTGGTTCACAAAGTTGGGGCACTATCCTACCCGGTTTTACCTCGACGGGGAGCTCCACCCTCATCCGGGTACCGAACCTTCGCCTCTCGGTTCTAGAGCGCATGCTGCGAGGGGGAGGGGACACATGCAAGCACCTATATATAACAACCTTCCCAACACCCACACATATGCTAGGGGCACATGCAAGTTTCATCTCATTCCAATGTTCTCGTGGTTTCCTCGGCGAAACCCTGATCTCTGTGCACACTCGGGATCGTCTACCCCCTAGACGTTCCTCTGACAGGGGTATAGCCCGGCGTAGCTCTCTCTTGTTTTTGTTTGTTTTTAGGTCATTAGGGTGATGTCAAAACCATGTTGGTCACAAGTTGGGGCACTATCCTACCCGGTTTTACCTCGACGGGGAGATTCCACCCTCATACGGGTCCGGAACCTTCGCCTCTAGGTTTTAGAGCGCATGATGCGAGGGGGGACCACATGCAAGCACCTATATATACCAACCTCTCACCACACCCACACACACATATGCTAGGGGCACATGCAAGTTTTCATCTCATTCCAATGTTCTCGTGGTCTTCCTCCGGCGAAACCTGATCTCTGTTGCACACTCGGATCGTCTACCCCCTAGACGTTCCTCTGACAGGGGTAGCCCGGCGTAGCTCTCTCTGTTTTGTGTTTGTTTAGGTCATATCGGGTGATGTCAAACCATGTTGGTTCACAAGTTGGGGCACTATCTCCTACCCGGTTTTACCTCGACGGGGAGATTCCACCCTCATACGGGTACGGAAACTTCGCCTCTAGGTTAGAGCG